>CAXKVY010005354.1:0-45790 GCA_964058915.1 Tetropium fuscum | reverse complement strand
ATATATATATATATATATTATATATATATATATATATATATATATATATATATATATATATATATATATATATATATATATATATATATATATATATATATATATATATATATATATATATATATATATATATATATATATATATATATATATATATATATACATATATATATATATATATATATATATATATATATATATATATATATATATATATATATATATATATATATATATATATATATATATATATATATATATATATATATATATATATATATATATATATATATATATATATATATATATATATATATATATATATATATATATATATACATATATATATATATAGTTATATATATATATATATATATATATATATATATATATATATATATACATATATATATATATAGTTATATATATATATATATATATATATATATATATATATATATATATATATATATATATATATATATATATATATATATATATATATATATATATATATATATATATATATATATATATATATATATATATATATATATATATATATATATATATATATATATATATATATATATATATATATATATATATATATATATATATATATATATATATATATATATATATATATATATATATATATATATATATATACATATATATATATATATATATATACATATATATATATATATATATATATATATATATATATATATATATATATATATATATATATATATATATATATATATATATATATATATATATATATATATATATATATATATATATATATATATATATATATATATATATATATATATATATATATATATATATATATATATATATATATATATATATATATATATATATATATATATATATATATATATATATATATATATATATATATATATATATATATATATATATATATATATATATATATATATATATATATATATATATATATATATATATATATATATATATATATTCGTATTCGTAAATATACATATATTATTTATATAATGGTATATAAATAATATATGTAGGTATATACCGCTACGAGAGTCGAAATACCTATGTAGGTATACACCGCTACGAGAGTAAATATCGAAGTCGAAATAAAAAAATGGCGGTTAGCAAAAATTTTTGTTCGTTTCGTATGAAACCTGAAAAACGCAGATTTCCACCAGACCTCGCTTTATTTACGTGACAGGATAGGTATGTTAAAAAATGTAAGGAAAATAATTTGACGGCAAAAATTTATAGTGGGGGTTAGAGCAGAGCCGACTTTAAGAAAAAAAAAGTTGATTTATGGGCTGCTCGAAGTAGGTACTGTCGTGTACTGAGGTAAGTACTAATAGGTACCTCCTCCACTTAAGACATTTCTCAAATAATTTTATCCAAAAAATGGGATTTACGAAAACTGGAAACGCTCTCTGGTTTATTACATAAGTAGGTACCTATTGTTCATTGACTTTTATTTTTATGTAGGTACTTACCATCCTAGATCACGAATTAATAATTTGCAACAGTGGGCAAAATTAAAAATTCTATAGACTGTTTATAAAATTAAAACCGTGTACCTACCTAGCCACGAATGAAATGAAAATTTACAATGACGGTAAAATACCTCAAGGTCAATTTCTAATTTTGATTGGCTGTAAAAAGTGTGTGTATTGGAAATCGCTTTGCGATGAGAAGCTGGTAGGTAGGTATGTATTGCATTTGTATTTATTTTTAAAAATGTGTTGTATTTAGTCTCGGTTTAGTTATGTGGATTAACAAACAAGCTTTGATCTTTGTCAAAGCATTGAGTCAAAGTAAATCGGCGTTGAGTGTTGACGATTTGGTAGGTTAGGTAGGTACCTACTTACACAATAAATATGACTGTATTTCAATTGCAAGTATTGCTAGTATATTTATTTTATTTTTCCATTTTAAAGTTTATTTTTCACGGCTACTTAGCTGTTTTGTACATATTATATTTCTTTCTTGTGGGAAATATGGCTACTAGCGAGCCACCCCCTAAAAAATGGTAACGCGCTGAAAGCAATACTTCATGAGTGGTGGGGAAACTTGCATTAATTATCAGCTGCGGTGTTGAAAATATGCATATAAAAACCTTCTACTTTCACCCACCCCTAAAAAAAAATGCCTACGCCAATGAAAACAATTGTGTAGGTCAGGGTTGCCGGTCGTTGAACTACACATACATATTAGAAGATTATCAAACTATGCGAACAAAAGTAAAAAAGTTAATTTGCCAAGAGGGTTAATTTGCCGGCGTCCCGCGTATTTACAGGTTTCACCCTACTCGAATCCAACGGTGTTATCACGTGGTTTCGGTCGGTCTACAGTTGGCATGCACGTATCTCGCGGTTTATTTTAGATATTTTAAATAGGGTACTATTATTCAAAATATTTGCTATATAACGGAACGGAATTTATTTACGTTACAATCTAGATACATATGGCCGTAGCGTATGAAAAGCTAACCAATACTGTACAAAATAAGTAACAGTCGTTTTTCGGTTGCGGTAATGTTCCGCCTATAAAGTTCATGGTATAAATTATTTAACTCTGGCTGTTGAAAAGAGCAAACAAAACGTGTGGCGTTATTAAAACCGTTTCTGGCTAGTCATTAGGGACCCCTCCCTACGGCATTGTCGGCGAAAATCCCCGTATAAAAGGAAAAAACAGACACCGAGTACACAGTTATAATAAAGGGGCCGTAACTGGGCCAACCGGGCAAGGGTTCTTGATTGCAGCTCAAAGATGAACGGCTGTATGCCCTGCCGCCGCTGCACTCTCTCCGCGCCGTCTTTTTGCACACGCTGCTTTACTTTTATCGCAATAAGTCCCCGATTCGAGACAATGGCAGCTGTTTGATCTCGTTCCTCATTTTCTGCAATATCTTGTATCGTTCCACGTACCGTGAGACACATTTTATTTCTATAACGTATGTCGTAAAAGGGGAAATTGTATTTTTGGCGCGAGGACAGACTTAATAAGTCGTGCAGATCTAAGGAATCCTCTCTCTGTGACAATTCTGAGATGGATAGAACTTTTAATATTCTATCGCATATTAGAATAGGTACGCGATTCTTTATTTAATACGAATTGATTATATCACAGGGCTTATTATATTTTGTTTTCTACGCGATTTGAACATAACATCTTGTTTTCTGGCTTAGTCATCGTTGAACATTTACATTCAAAGCACATTTTCTTTATTTTTTATAAATACGTTGTTATATTTCAAGGTAAAAAATGATTACCTACTTTTTTACCTTGAAAATCGTCTTCCCGGAAAAAGAGGACTGTAGTGCCATAATGGCGACGCTTACTGTCAATATATTATTTCCTATTATTTATTTATTTATTTATTTATTTAAGAAACAAAACAGGTATATTCATAACCTAATTACATGTTTCTATATACCTAAAACAAAGAAATTACTATTACTGATGACACTGATAATATTATTACAACTAAAACGAACAAAAAAAATAATACTGAGAGTAGTTACTTTATGTAGGTTAAACGTTTAAGATAAAAAAAGCAAAAAAAAATAATAATGGAAATTAAAGTAAAAGTAAAATATTTGCAATACTGAAATATATTCATCGATGATTTATTTCGTCATAATAACAATTAATAAAGAATGGACCTAATCGGAAATATCTATACTCATAAGAGAAGAAACTGGTGTCCCTGATAGTCTTGGCAACAGGGCATAGAATACAGACGATCTCTAAAATTGAGCTTAAAAATATTCGCGCTTTAGATTCTACAAAAATTAAAATTTATATTACACAACTTTTAAAAACGTCAAGCTATAATCGTGAGCAATCCGTTCTAGAATTTGACAGTTTTATACAATGTCCAGAGTTGTGTGTAGTTAATACTTTAAAAGCATATTTGGAAAAAACGAGTTCGTTTAGAAGTAATACTAAAGGATACCTCATCCTTACCTTTAGATAACCCCACCGCACGGCTACCTCTCAATCTATAAGCCGTTGGGTTAAGCAGGTATTACACGAGAGTGGAATTAATACAGATGTTTTCCATAGTCATAGCACTAGACATGCGACTTCATCTGCGGCTTATAGAAAAGGGTTTAATGTAGATCACATAAAAAATATCACCTATTGTATTTTTTACTCCCAAAACTCCCAAGTTTTTCAAAAATTCTATAATCGGCCGCTAGAAAAGAAAAAATTGAACTTTATAGAAGTAGTCGAAACTAACAATTGTTAATATTATTATCCTAATTGGTCTATAGTTTTAAGTCTCTCCTTAGATATAATTATTACAAATTATATAATTATTATCCAAATTGTAAAATTACTTTGTTATTTTTTTTTCTTATCGTTTAGAGAAATAAAATTAAATTAGAAAGGATTTTGAGTATAAATTATTCTTAAACTATTAAGTGGAGTAGAGAAAAATAGAATTTATATACTTTCAACATCTTTCTACATATTCACCTCGTGCAACTGTTTCGAATATAAATCTCAGTGTTTAATAAAAAAATAAATATTTATTGTAGCAATTTGAACACTCATTTGACCTTGAGATGGAGTGACGTCACACAGCCTGGAATTAAGTTGGCAGCATTATTGGTCAGAACGCCTAAATAGCCCATGCCCACAGCTGTAGTTGTTTACACTCAGTTTTGTGGTTATGTTTCATGTGTTCTCTATGAATTATGTTTTGCTTTGTCTCTGTACATTATTGCAAGAAAATGGAGTCGGGATATTCTAAGGTAGTGCAGAAAATCTGCCGAAAGTTGATGGTGGACGAGTTTTACATGTCAAATTTAGATTATTGATTAGCAGAAGACAAGTGTCAACAAAGTCAATTTCATCTTCCACTGTCAAAAAGTAGGGAACCAACTTTGGAATATGGTACTAATACACTGTTGTGTCATGTTCAAGGTCGTAGGCTCTGTGACGTCACTAAAGGATATGTGACGTCACGTATCAGCGCGCGCTTTATTTACGCATTTAATTTTTTTTTTAATAGAAAATGTGCTAAAAAAATGCGACGGGATTTTTTTATAAAACACATCACATAAAGCAATAAAAAAAATCAATGAAAAGGCCCATTGTGGCCTCATCCATCTGACACAGAAAATTGATAATCATTGATATTTGTTTATGTTAAAAAATATCTGGAATGTTATAACTCGGGCTTTCAGAATGAAGAACAATAAAAAGTTATAAGCATTTTTTTGTATTTAATTTACAGTGATAACGACATATTTGGTAACAAAGTATGGAACTATTTTCTCACATAAGATATATATGAGTTACCCAACTCAGGTTTATAAAACCCTCGTTTGATGTAAGCAACAATATCAATATTAAAAGTATTATTAAATGCCTTTGGTTTAACGCCATTATTAAAAATTTTGTGAAACCAGGCATAAGTGTCTCAGACATACATCGTATTGATTTAAATTATGGCAGAATTAAGTAGACTAATTCAGAAAATTATACATGTCTCTTATAGCCGAGTGCACCGTATGTGTAATTACACCGTGCACCATACAAATTTGCATGGAAATGTATCAAAATAAGTCAGGCTTAAACATAATCCAGGATTATTTTGACACATTTGCATGCAAATACTTAACCATGATACTTAAGTTATTATGTATCTGTTTGATATTTTATTTATATTTTTTATGTAATACAAGTGTGTTATCCATTTGGACGAGTGTACGAAATATAATTTTAAGAAGAAACGACTTACCTGTAGGAAGTTCGTTCTGAATTATATGAGTATACTCGTCCAAATGGATAAGTCCCTAACCCAGGCTGTTATGCAGAACCCTCCCCAGAAATTCTATTTTTTCTTGCAAATAACGTAATGAATCAGCAGGGTACGATAAGACGGTAGCTAGCGTGGCAAAAAACTTATTAGTCATTCTTAAAAAACTGTGCTCAATGAAGTTATAATAGTGAAACTACAAGTGTATTATCCATTTGGACGAGTATACTCATACAATTCAGAACGAACTTCCTACAGGTAAGTCGTTTGTTCTTAAAATTATACTTAAATTGTTTTAACGTCATATTAAATACATCACAATTAGTGTTATCCATTTTTCCATTAAAAAGTGAACATATTCTATCAAGTCTAGATTGACTGTTTTTAACAAAGAATGTAATATCCGTGGGCCTTGTATTTAACTGAGGTTTACACGTGATAACAGATATGCGCAGTTGATTTTATTATTAATCAATTTATACAAAAACGTTAGTAGTATACATTTTCTCCTATATTCTAACTTTTTTATTTCTAATTCCTGTCTAATCGGTTCATAATGTACAAAATCTGGAGAGCGTTTGTGTTTTTTGTGAAAAATATAATTTAAAAAAATATTTTCATTCCTTTCGTAAATCTTCTTTTGTTTTTTAGTGTGCGGGTAGCAAATCACTGCTGCAAATTCTAATTTTGGTCGTATCAGAGTACTGTACCAATTTTTAATAGCATCTATGTTGTTGAAACTACTAGTAACGCGTTTAATAAAACCAAGCATTTTGTACGAACCCGATGCTACAGTTTCTATATGTTTGGTAAAATAAAAGATTTCTTGAAATATAACACCTAGATCTTTATGTTGCGTTAATCGTTTTAACGTCATGTCATTCACCGTGCAATTGATATGAAATATATCCTTTTTCCTATAAAATGACATATGATAACATTTTTTTATATTGAAATATAACTTATTTTTTTGTGACCAAATATCTAATCTAATAAGTGTCTAAATCTTTCTGTAGAGTTACTCCACCATTGCTACTATTTACCGCCCTATATAATTTAAAATCATCTGCGTAGAGTAGACATTTGGAAGTTATATTATCTGGCAGATCATTAATGAACAACACGAAGAGAAGAGGACCCAAGTTGGAACCTTGTGGTACCCCAAATTCAACATCATACTCAAATGATTCTGTACCTTTGTAATTCACGACTTGTTTTCTTAGCTGTAAATAAGAACTAAAATATTTTATTAAATGTTTACTGAAACCAAATATGAATAATTTATGTAACAATATATCATGGTCAACCGTATCGAATGCTTTAGCAAAGTCTGTATAGATGACATCCACTTGACTCCTCTTCTCCATATGTTGCTCAATGTATTCAGAAAAAGACAATAGATTAGTTTCTATTGACTTTTTCTTTCAAAAACCATGCTGTATTGGCGTAATCATATTCTCAATTTGGGGGTAAATTTTGTTGTAAATAATAAATTCAAAATTTTTTGCTATTGAGTGAAGAATAGTTATAGGGCGATAATTAGAGAGTTGATGTTTACCGTCACTTTTATATATCGGGGTTGTTTTTGATTTTTTTAATAAGTCAGGGAAAATGGCTGTCTTTAACGATAAGTTGAAAATGATAAGAAGAGGTTTAATAGCTAGCTAATAGGTATTTGGTCCGGTCCTGTGGCTTTTTTGCTTTTAATTTTTTTACGGCCATCTCTATTTCTTTTTCTGTAACCGAGTCGAAGTGTATATAATTTTGATTGTAGTTATAATTATTTTGATCACAAATAGAATCAATATCATAATGAGAGTTGTGCTCAAAAACACTTGAAAAATAGTCAGCAAATCCATTTGCTATTTAATTTTTATCAGAGGTCAAATCACCGTTTATAAGAAATTCATCTGATATACCATCTTTTTTTGTGCTATTAACATAGTTCCAAAATGTGTTCGGGTCTTTTCTTATATTTAATTCAACTGTTCTTATGTAACATTTGTGGGCCTGCTTTATTTTGACCTTCAATCTACTTCTTAGCATTTTAAACTTATCATCATAAAACTGTGATATATTTTTACGTTTATGTTATTATTTTAAAGTAAACTATGTCATGATATAAAAACATATGTATATAAACAATATCAATAAATGCTGACATAAGAATGGGCCAAGGCCTGCTTAGTAAATAACCAAAGATATCTAGGGCGCATACACTCATTGTACTGACCTAGGTAAACGTTATATATATTCCAGTAACTAGGTCACCTAATCATTATTATACAATCATTCTTCACGCATCATCCAAGTAATTGTTGTAAACTGTAATCACTGTACCGATGCACGGGGTTTTAATAAAACGTTGTTAAAGTGTTTCGAGGTGTTTCTATTCAGAGATAGTTTAGCTGAATAGGTGCTTTATTACCTACTTGATTTCACAAAAGTCAGAAACAATTAAGATTTTTGGAAAGTAGTGATGGCCGAGTAGGCCAAGCTGTAGAGAATTTTTAGGGCATTCAAAAATAATAAGTAAGTAACGAACTGTGCGGGGTTTTAAGGTATCATACATAGATGGAAACGTAAGTAAATTAAACAGCCAATTGTTGTTTCTAACAAAATGGCGTCCGAAACATAGTAAAAAATTCAAAACGAGCTCTACATAACTCTCATATAATAATATCGTTTTTGGAGTTTCTAGCAATAATTACAAGTATAATGTTTTGAATGCAATACAAAAGTCGTAGAGAATTGAAAATCCTACAAAATTAATTTTCAATAAGGCGCTCCTTTTTCGCGGTTTTTTTCCGATTTCCTTGGCTGCAAATGCAACTAAAGAGTTCCGGTTCGTTACCACAGAACTCCGTCATTTATAAATCAATTTTAAAAATTCTTTTTTTATTGGAATGGGGGTGTTGTCAAAAGGTTGAGTTTTATCGCCATTGGCTATTTAATTCCGAATATATAGCGGGGAACTCACCAGATTTATCAGAAGAAATGGCGAATGCGCCCGTCACAAGCCTAATTTATAGATATTTAAATTAATAAAAAAATATATTCTATCTCCGATCAAATTGTGAAAACAATTCTCTAATAAACTTAATCATCATAAAAATCAGTCCAGCCGTTTAGGTGGAGTTCAATGACAACATTTACCCGATGCATAACTTACCCGTTATGTCTGGACGTATATAAGGAAGCGAATCATTTCGAACGAGAAGTTGTACAAGTTCTTTCGCCTTCAGTGAGGCTCTTCAGAATGATGTACGATTTATTTAATTAGTACTTGAATTTACTATCAATACCTACCATTCTCACAGTGAAATTTTATTAAACATTAGTTTTGACGGAGAACTCACATTCATAGAAAACGACTACCCAGTTGGACATACAGTTAACATTAGACCCAGTTAACATTAGACATACATTTATCTAGATGTTAAACTTTAGAAAATATTTCTAAACAAAACCAACTTCAATAGAATCTATTCTAAAAAAATACACTGAAAAGTAAAAAATAAAATATTTTTAACAAAAAACAAAACCGACTTCAATAAAATCTATTCTACAAAAAATACACCAAAAAGTAAAAAATTTAATATTTTTAACAAAAAACAAAACCGACTTCAATAAAATCTATTCTATTCTAAAAAATGCACTAAGAAGCAAAAATAATTGCGTAATTCTACTAGCGGCGGTTTTTAAAGTCATCTCGGCGTTAACAGTAACGTCCGCGGGAAGAGCGGGAAATGCCCGGGAAGATAAATGAGAGACAACGTCTCCATAGCGACGTCCCTTTTAATAACCCGCTTCATCAACAAAGTCGCCATTCCTAAAGCATTTAGCTCGGCGGTAAAAAGAAAATTGCTCCGGCAAGTAGCTCATAATGCAGCAACTATCCAATTTCCGGGAATTTGCGGCCCACTGGGCCCGAAGGAGAATTATACTAGGCGTGAGGCGATGTTTCTGCTGCAGTACGAAATCATTCGTAGATGGACTATGCATTCATAGTCCACCCGCATTAACACGGAAGCCAGCCATGATTTCGTGGTGATCAGTAAAGATCGGAAATATAAGCATATTTTAAATTCATGAGATCACACGCCCTCATTTTTAATATTACAATATTAAAAAATAAAAGATCCGGCGCGTGTACGTCAACTGTTTGAGTGGTAGAGTACGGCTGTGGGCGAGGGCGAGGGCTCATGTCGAGCTAGCCCGCAATCCCGTTTAAGACGTGTGATAGAAGCGTGCCGTTTCCATGGCAACCGACTATTTGAGGAGAAGCTTGGCCGGGCGGTCAGTGAACACAAGATATTCCACTACTTATTTTGTTTTTAAACAGTAAGAGATGCATTTTAAAAAAAAATGTCCTATTTTTAATAAAACCCCTGTATATTTGAAAATAAGCGAGATATCGAAAAATGGTCAGCCTACCCTGGTATAAAAATTTTATCTCGAATTTGGTTTTCCTAAATTCTCGGTAAGAATGAAATTTTTATTTTTTTGTAGGGATTTAGTTTGCACCCCGTATATAACTCTTTTGAGCACGATAGAATTTATTGGCGCACATCTGCAAATTCCCTCGTTTCGCATTACAAGCTTCCCCACTAGACCTAAAGATAATATCTTTAAATGGATCAAAAATTATTTTCCACGTCATAAAATACATCTCTTGCATTTTTTTTGCAAGGGTGTTCCACGATATCTTTCAATCTTTCAGGATTAGGTTTAGTTGCTCTAAACGTAGTTTCCAAAAGCTCGTATTTCTTTGCCTTGCAGATTTCCGTAAACTGTTTCTATATTGACGTATGGATGGATCTTAACGGTACGGTACACTTTTCTCAATCGCCAGATCAATATTAGTCATAGAAATAATATCACAAAAATAAAAATGACATGACAAAAATAATATGACAAAATTTATTGACAATAAAATCAGATAAATAGTTTATAAATAGTTTTCTGGTATCCTAGGAGACCATAATTGCTTGTTACCAAAGGTATTGTAATTTTTGGTGACAACAGCTGTCAAGGTTTGCCGCGGGTAAACTCCATCTAGAAACCATTTGTAATTCAAAATTGCGCGTCTGTTATTGGAGGAAATTAAGACGAGGGAAATAGTCAATGAAATTTCCAAAAACGTCCTGAAAACCGTATATTGATATTCCAAATTATTCAGAAGATATTTCACATTCATCCATAGTTACGTTAAAATTTTGAATTTTTCCTTATTGGACAGCAGTGTATAAAGCGGCTCTAAAAACTTGTTTAGGTCGTCAAGTTCTGGTTGTTAAAATCGCGGATTCCGTCGAGAAAACATCGATATTAAGAACGTATTATACATTAGGGAAATGAGAACCGCATTAGATGGGAAAGCGATCCCTTCGAAAGTATTTAAGATCAAAAGGTGTCGGGGGCTCATCAGTCATGCAATCTGACAAGCGGAGTGCCGTATCAGTCAGGCGTTACCTGTGTAAAAATCATGGCTAATTAGGTGTAGCTTTCGCTTGGGGGAGCCGTTTTAATAAAAACATACGTCGCTGAGGCGTTTTATCGCCGGACGTATATGTGTATACGGGGCGAGTTTATTATGCGATTTGTTTGCGCCCTTTCGCGGTTCGGACGGCGCGGCGTCTTTAATGGGAAAACTTTTTCTATTCAGCCGGACTTTGTATCGATGGCATATCCACAATGATCATGCAGATTAAACGTAATATACTTTGGATAGCTTTACTGTAAACACCTTAGAACTTTGTTGATGACAGTCTTCACGGCCGGATGACTTACCAAATCCGGATCCGGATCTCTTACTAAACCATGTGTTATTGTTAATTTAAAAAAACAAAGTGGTTAGTTAAGTTTATAAGCATATAAGTGCAAAAAATTAAATTAAGACGTATTCTTCAATTATGTAAAATAAATAGCTTTAATTTATATACTTTGCTTATAAATATGTGGGTTGAAAGGATCCATGGGATTATAAAAAGATAAAAATAAATAATATTTCCTTTAAGTAACAAATAATAAATTATATAAAAATAAGAAATATATAAAATTATTTCTAATACATTCGAATAAGTAACAACTTAAAAAAATATATCTTTTAAAGTAAAAATAAAACAAAAACAAGACAGGTGTACACTGTACACAATGTAGGTATGAAAATATAAACAAGTACACTGCGCAACTTATTTAACGCACAACCAAAAAGTTAACTCAAATTTGACGTTATGTATTTTCGACAATTTTTGTTCATTTTGGTCGATTTTTTTTTCAAATTGTAGGTTTTTCTCTTAGGAATATCACTGTCTTAGTTGTTTTGGTAAAATGAATGATTTTGATATTATACCAGGTGCTATAAAAATGTTATGTTTTTTTCCGAAATTTCAAAACGTCCTGTGGGCTATACAAGGTATTGCAAGTTATTGCAATTATAGCCAATTTAAAGCCTCATGTTTTTTCTACATTTTCTTTTTTTATTCATTTGTTTATCTCTGTTACTTCATGAAATACACCGTTTTGAAACACCATATGCTTTTATTCACATGAAATGCATTTATCGGACAACTCAAACAGCTAGCAAGCTATGGAAATCGAAGATTACACGTCATAAACTGACAACTGTGTCATTAGTTTTTTGTTGACAGTCCAGCAATAATTAATGAATAACGGAACGCCAAACCAGAAATTCAACTCGTGATGAATGTGTTGAGGCAGCTACATCACATGGTGAAGGGTGGAGTTACAACCGCATAGCTGGAAGGTTGGGAGTGTCTCACACAACTATAGCGAGAGCAATTCAAAGGTACGCGGAAACAGGAGAACATTCCAGACGGGCCGGTCAAGGTAGATCTCGTGTTACCTCTGCTATCCATGATCGCTTTTTAAGAGTAAATGCTGTAAGACAACGATTTATAACTGCAACACATTTAAGAGCACAACTTCAAGACGCAGGTGGTCCACTCATATGCGTTCAAACTGTACGCCGACGACTGAGGGAGGCAAATTTAAGACCCAGGATTGCTGCCAGGACCCGCATTAACAATAGATCATCGAAGAGCCAGATTGAATTTTGCCAATGAGCATGTTAATCGGATGGAAGCAGATTGGGAACGTATTCTTTGGACTGATGAGTCAAGGTTCAGTTTGTATAATTGTGACAGACGTAATCGCGTCTACCGAAGACCCGATGAGCGATACAGTCAATGCAATTTTTTGCACACAACTTTATATGGAGGTGGATCCGTCATGGTGTGGGGCGGAATATCTTTGACTGGGCGAACGGACTTGGTAACTGTGAATGGAAATTTCAATTCTGACAGATACATCACAGACATTCTTGAAGCACATGTTTTGCCTTTTGCCCCCTATATAGGACCCAATTTTTTACTTATGCAAGACAATGCGCGTCCCCACACGAGTCTCATCGTGAAAAATTATCTTGAAGAAGTAGGAATTGATCACATAGACTGGCCAGCCCGTAGCCCCGACCTTAACCCCATTGAACATGTTTGGGATTTTATCGGTCGGCGGTTACGAAGTGAGGGACGACAACCCCAAATTTACAAGAATTGGAAGGACGCCTAGTCGAATTATGGAATGGCCTAGATCAGAACCTAATCAGAACTTTGGTTTTAAGTATGAACCAAAGATGTCGGGAGGTCATTCGCGGAAGGGGTGGAAACACCAGATACTAATTCTCTATTTACTTTTGTTTTGTTTCCTGTTATTCGTTGTTTTATTGATTAAAGCAATCCATTTTTCTAGGAATGTTTTTTGAGTTTTTATCCTTTTAAGACCGTTCTCTCCTCTAAAACACCTTGCATCTCTCAATAAATTATAAGATATCAAGAAAAACAGAACGCAAAATGAGGCATTGAACCAGTATAATGAGTAATAAATAATGAGCACTTGACAAAAAAGAAAGTTAATAAATTTAATAAAAATCACGTCAACTCAAAAATTGGATATTTTATGAAGTAACAGAGATAAACAAATGAATAAAAAAAGAAAATGTAGAAAAAACATGAGGCTTTAAATTGGTTATAATTGCAATAACTTGCAATACCTTGTATAGCCCACAGGACGTTTTGAAATTTCGGAAAAAAACATAACATTTTTATAGCACCTGGTATAATATCAAAATCATTCGTTTTACCAAAACAACTAAGACAGTAATATTCCTAAGAGAAAAACCTACAATTTGAAAAAAAATCGACCAAAACGAACAAAAATTGTCGAAAATACATAACGTCAAATTTGAGTTAAGTTTTTGGTTGTGCGTTAAATAAGTTGCGCAGTGTAGAAATAAAGATTGAAAAACTACCCAAAAGTAAATATTTTAATATGTTTTGCCAATTTTCTCAGAAACTATTACTTTTTCGGAAAAATGTATATCAAATGTAAAATGTCTTCGTTAATTAGTGTTAGTATCCAATCCTGTTTTCACAGCGTATCTTTTATTTGATAATACCAAATCCAATATTCTCTGATACACATTATAATTAAAATTAAGCTGCCTAAACTAGAAAATTAATCAGAAAATTTAATAATCATGACCCATTCATGAAACATATGTTGACTTCTAATTATCATCATTACCTACTTTCTACTTCTGTCTTCTGCAATTCTTTTTTTTGGGGGATGGAATGAAAGAGATACCTTACGTAAAAGTAATGTATCTCTTCTACTTCTCTCGGAATCCGAGCTCACAAGGTCGCGTCTAGAGCAGAGCATGGTCCCTTCTTTTCCTTTTCAGCCAATCTTTGTCCTATTAAGAAAATACTCGTGAGAAATATAAGCTGTCAAGTAAATATGTGAATGTATTGGATTCGAGCTATATTTTAATTGGCACAAACCCTATAGAAACTACCGTTTCTGATAACGCCTCCACTTCTAGGTCAGATCATCCCCCAGATCTGCATATCTGAGAGATTTCCGATCGCTATGATTTGGTATAGAAGCATCCCGGTGTGGCTCTGAATACCCATCGGAGTGTACGATATTACGCCAGCCATGTAATAAGAATCCAAGCAGCGGCGGCACTGCCTCAAAGCCGCAATAGGCTATGGCCAGATCAATCGATTTTTTTGCATGATAAGCGCCCGCAGATATCGTAATAGCATGCAGATGAGGGCATCAATGTGCATCTGACGCGGCGCGCTATGTCTGCGGCCTACGATGCTGCATTTTCATTAGACGAATACGGAATTATTCCGAATGAAAAACCACTTTGGCTCCTCGCATTTGGTAGGACTTTTTGCGAGAAATATATACTTTGTACAATTATACATTGAAATCTATGGAGACTGAAGATCTCATCGAACACTTTCCTGCATTGGCCGCCCATTTCGACAACCTTAATGTTCATAGCTTTAGACAGATTTAGGTTTCCTATACAGCGGAGCGGAAATCTCGGATAAAATAAGATATTCGGTACCTCCATCGTGTTAGAATGACTTGTAGATCAAGTTATGATATTTAGCAGTGGAATGGTAACAAGAAACGGAGAACGACTTAATATAAAATACAAGCAGAGCAGAGCCGGCTTATGTATTTTAATTAGTTAAATATATTTGCCGACGCGAATATACAACATTAACTTTAACACAAATAATAGGGAATCTAATAAACGGGGGTGTCGTTGAGCTAGAGCATCTGCGAGACTAAGAGTAATGGAAACAAATGGGAGTCCCTGGGAGAGATAGTTGGGCTGATGGCGTTAGATTACAACAGCGCAGCGCCGGGATCTGGAGTGATATTACGTTACGTTGTATATGTACTATGCAGATGTATACTCTGCCAACGTGAAGGAAAAGCGGTATAGGCGATGTTTATGTCATTTTGTAGTATAATTTTAATTAAACTAGTGCTTTTTTCACTCTCTTTCACTCCAGGCAAGATCTATTTTTTATTGCAAAGATTTGTAAAGTTAGAACATTTTTTATAAGCATAGCCACAAAAGTTATAATGAAAGTTATAATGACAATTATAGGTAAAACTATCTGTAGAACGGACAAATAGTTTTATCTATAATTATCGGTTTATTACGGGGGTTGTGGGTGATTAGCTACTAAATTAAAGGTTCTCGTAGCACCTAAAATACCTTTAGGATGTATCACTGGTCGGGGTAGAAGAAGTCATAGCTGGACACTTTGTAACAAAGTGGAAATATTTTTCCACTCGTTACGTAAAATGGTACTGGCATTGCTATATTGTTTTAATTATTAAGCTAAGTAGGAATGCATTTTCGTATTTATAAGTTACTATTGACCGTATGGGTCCGTTTCTTTTTCGACAAGCATTGTTATTTTATTTTCAATTCAGTTCTGCTTACAACGTGCATACAAATAAATATTTTCTGGGAAATCTCGTGAAAATTGAATTAACTGAAATTTGAAAATTTTGAAAAATTTTGAAAATTGAAAATTTTTTCAAAGCCTACTAGATGGTAGTGGTCCCTCGAACCTCGAAACCTCGAACCATGTTTTTTTCTTAGTTTTTAACTCACCCTGTGTGTTAATCAAGTAATGGTATCGAAAATGGTTCTCCATATGAAAGGGGCTTCTTTTACGAGAATTTTGTTTTTTTATTCACTGATCTATCTCTAAAACTGTCAAAATTACAGCTTTTTCCGAAACCTTTCGTTTATTCCACATTTTTTCCACAATTTATTGTAGGATCTCATTGTCTATCAAAAAACAATTGCCGTTGTCATAGCAATTACTCACTATTTCACTCTATTGTTACGTAAACAGACGTACAGACTGTTACGTAAAATGCCTCAAATAAACTCTGAACAAGTAGCAAGATTAGTAAACGATGGACGTAGTGACCAAAATTAGGTTCGTAATTTTTTTTTGAAACTGATTGTTTGTGTATACCTAGGGTATAAGTATAGAGTTTAATTTAAAAATATGAACATTTTGCAGTGTTAGCCTGATTTAATAACAAAGTGAACTAACAATAAAAATGTGAAAACAGTTGACAGTGTTAGCCTAAAGAGCTAAAAATTTAAATAAAAATGAAAACTACTGACGCTCAGTCAAGGCAGTAAAATTCAACATTTATAAGTTACTGAAGAGATAATAATGTTTTGACACTGGCAAATGAGGTTGTTAGACACCAACAAGACCTGGAAACTCCTGCGAAATATTATAAGACACAATATTATACCTTCCCTGGCAGACCTCTGGAGATCCCCTCATATAAATTGGACGTGACCTAGGATCCTAGGATGAAGCTATCTCAGCAAGATAAAAGTACCAGCAGAACTGGGATTTACCAACAATGATTCCTTCCAATCTGAACAAAGGATTCTAGTCTTCTTTCAGGAAGCCTTAGTTCCTGAATGGTCGGCACAGCTTGGTCACACGAGGCATTGCTTCTCGAGGCGATCGAGAAGCAATCATTCGAAAGAAATGTTTTTCAGTATCAGTGCTACTTCCATTTCCGGAAGTAGCAAAATATGCAGCAAGAAATCAAGAATAACAAATGAAATTTAAGCAAAACTGAATAGATAATTAAATTAATTTAAGAGAATTAAATTAATATAAAATGATATTAGTTTAATTAAGTATTTAAACAAAAGAGAAAAGGAAATATTCAACCAACAGGTGAATAGGTAACTAATTAATCGAATAATTTAGTTAATTATTTATTAATACTTATTTATTAATGCTAATTATTTAATTAATACAATATATCGAACGGATATAAATAGATTTAATATATATGCAATAGCGAAATTATTGTTAATACGAGTTCATTAAAGTTCCTAAAATTGTTAATTAAAATATGTGCAACTAGCAGTAAGTATACAGTAAAGTGGTTTCTAAATAAAAGCTATACGATAACATGCATAGAAAGGGAAGTGATTCATTTGATGTTCTCAAATGGGTATAACACTCGGAGTAGTTTCGGAGACGAGCGTTTCGCCAACCAAGTTGGCATCATCCGGAGACGATTAAAAACGAATCTTAAACTAAACATCTACCCTATTTATACTATTTATGGTGAAATCATTAGTCACGCTTCAATGATTAGTTGCTAAGCAACGCGTAAAGCGGGCTATACGGTATAGGTCCCTTGTCGCTATTCATACTACTTTCACATTTTACAATTTCTATGCTTTCAAATGCATCCTGTCAATGCATCCTGTCAAATGCAACTGTCTATTATTGGTCACATTTCTAACTAATCTTAAATTACTAATATATATTCTATGATTGTTGTCAAAAGCATGTTGTGCAACACTAGACTAATAGATACATGTATAGATACATGTAACCTGTTCTTAACAGGTGGAGTAATAAGGTTGTTACATGATTTGAGGACATTTTTTATTTCAGTGGTCATTCTTGGTAAAGGGTTTCTAGTAAGTTCTTTATAAGGACCATTACTAATTAGGTTGTTTACCCGTTCATAATAGTCCTGTTTATCTAAAATAACAACCTTATTACCTTTATCTGCTTTTAAATAAAAGCAGTATTTCTCGCGCAACATTTTGATAATCTTTTTATGATTCTTTGAGCATGACTTTTTATTGTTATTAATTATATTTTGGGTATCAAAATCAAATGGGTATCAAAAATGAAATAAAGTTAGGGCCTAAGCCCGTAGTAATTTCCACTTGGAAATTACAATAAATAACGAAAATATTCGCTTTTTAGAACGTCCTAGAAGCTGGAGCTGATTAGATATTGTAATTTGTATGACAAAAGAAAAGGCACGAAAAGCAATAATTAAATATTATTTATTTATGAAGATAATGAATCTTGGTGTATTATACCGTTTCATTATCTTCATAATTAAATAATATTTAATTATCGCTTATCGTGCCTTGTCCTTTGTCATATAAATTACAATACCTAAGCAACTCCAGCTTCTAGGACGTTCTAAAAAACCGAATATTTTCGGTACTTATCGTAATGTCCAAGTGGAAATAACCACGGGTTTAGGCCATATAATACCATATCGAGCAGCAATGCACGCACTAAAACCAAGGTAGGAAAGGAACTTGTTAAAAATTATGTAGGTAGACGAAAATTTCATGCTAAAGAGGCTCCTAGTTTGGCGTATTGGTCAATTTATAGACTAGCGATCGCCCTACTACTGAATTAGATTACCACGTGAACTTCGCGCCGGATTTATTATTTAAAATATATTCGATTTAATGGAACGGATTATATTTACGTTACAAATTATTTTGGTATTTGCAAGCGTACCTTAGATATTCTCAGAAAACCCACCACTAACGTATCTACACAGTTTTTAAACTTCTTTCAATAACCCACAGAACGTTTTACCTTTGGAATGATAAACAATTGATCTTGGCAAGGACAAGGTATTAGGTTAAAAAGTTGAAGGAGTAGCGTACAACAGTCCCGAAATATTACAATATTTTTAGGTTCTAGATATTAATATAACTGTCAAAAATCGGAATAGAGAAATTAAAAAATAATATACAAGGCCTATTATTGGCTTAAGAAAAGAAGTGTAACGAGTTACTTAAAATCATGTTTTTACAGACAAAGAGCAACAGGGATCTCTCTCCCGTACTAAAAAGATGGGCGTACATCATACGAGCGGGTAACGTTTTATGATATATTTCGGAAAGTTGATGTGAGTTATGGGTCCTTGAAGTTTGAAACGGGACGGAGGAGGAAAAATGTGTTTCCACATATATCTCGAACACAAATTTGGGCAATTCCTCAAACTCCACATCGTCCTCGGCATACGCCTTTGTTTATTCCATCCAAACCGAGTCCCAGTTCAGATAAGATATATATTTTACGATAACTAAATGGATTCCTCTGCTCGGCGAAACTTCCAATTGAAATTGAAAACATTTAATTTTCCTATCCGCAGGATCGATAGCAGTTTGAGCAAAAAATCGGGGTTTATGGACGTCTAAAATGTACCATTCAGTGTATGTAGCAGCTATTTTACACGAATGAAATAATCTCTCCGAAGGTTACGACCGCGTTATATTGTAAAATTTAATTGCATTTTCGTATTAGCCGTACTAGACCAGGGTCGATAATTTTTGAAACAAAAAAAAATAATAGTAGCATGAAACCCATTGGAAAAGGAAGAGAATATAACAAAAATCAAAGAGAAAAATAATTTACGGGCGAGCTGAGGTCGGGAAATGGAAGGGGGTCAGTTTTTAAGGGTAACAAACGGTTTATCTCGATATCCGGCAAAACTACAATTCCTATGGAAAAAAGTTAAATGGCAAAGTTGTAGGTAATGAAAAGATCTATAACTTTTGTATTTACACTTTTTTCAGATAACCTCAAAATTTATGTGAAAAATTCAAGTTTTTGGTTTTTTATTATTTTTACAAAAAAAAATTTTTAAAGAAATTTGGTGACAACTTACCTTTTTATAAAACTGTCAAAAAAACTTGACATTTCTGCATCTCTATTGATGCGTAAATGTTTACTTTTTTTCACCGTGAAAATAAGTCTTATTTTCACCGTGAAAAAACGTCTTTTTTTCACCGCGAAAAAAAGACTTTTTCAGTGCCGAAATAATTCACAAAATAAACATGAAATATTACTTTTTGAAGGATTTATTTTTAACAGTCAATTATTAATTGATTATTCACCATAAAACATGTTGGTTAATACGTTTTCCTCTCAAATATTTCAAAAATAATCTGTTACTTTTTGTATGAGGCGGCCGTAGTGCTCTATACTTGCGGTATATCTCAATATAATCAGAATTTGAAACAGTAAACGTTCTTGCGCAATAGGTCTTCGTATCAGGTATTTTAACAATCAATATAGATCCAGCATTATTAATGGCATCAATAGTTATATGTAATAATTCTTCACGGCGACAAGCACCGCTGATATCCAAAATTAGGACAACCTACAAATAAAAAATATGGAAATTACTACTAATCAAACAGTCAAAATAAGCGGCGTGCCAAATCGTTTCTATAGTAACGACACAAAAAGACCACTGGATGCTGTGAAATTGTATTGGAAGTATTGATAATATTAAGGATAACATGTATGGAAAAGAGAAGTGTATTATTTAGTTATTTTGGATTAATTTTTTTCAGACAGGAAAAATTTTTGAATACGATTTTACTGAAAACATTGAATAATATTTTCGAGGCAGTCGAAAAGCGATAACTTATCGGGACAAAAAAACACGTTAAGATGTATTGGAAGTATTTATTTTTAATGTATTTCAGACGATGTAAATTCACATTAACAGTTGTACAAAAAATGTTGTTTGTATTTCGTGTATAAAATTCGTGTTTCCATAACTTAACACTCTCATGTGCCGTCAAATTATCTGCTGTTTTAAAAAAGTCGGTGGGCTTTTTGTTAGTTGAAATCTCTACTTTCTGATGGTGTAAAAAAATATACATTACTATGATAAATGTTATCAGAAAATGGGAAACGAAAAAAACTCGATTCCGATTTTTTTTATCATTATGTACAATTTTGAGATACGTATTAAAATTTACACTTTAATTACTCGAAAAACTTAAGATTCCATGTTACATTGATAAACAAAAACATTACAAATCCATAAAACATAAAGGTTGCAAAAAACATGCGAAAATATTACATTACGGTATTACATTACGGTATTATACTGATTACGTTAATAATTATAATATTTTTAAATACATTAATCTTGTTATTTATAAATACCTTATCTCGAATTCTAATCACTTATCCATTAGTTTTTGTCTCTTTGATGGAATTTCTTCATCGTTAGATTCGACAAACCTTCCCGATTCTAGCAGATCATCGAAATCTTCAAGACTATCACCGTCTTCGTCTCCAATATTATTTCCGGTCTGCATTGGTTCTTCATTCAGAATTTCATATGAATCATTAGCTTCCTCGTAGGTTTTTTCTTCTACATTGGAGCATTTTTCAGAACCATGACAATTTGACCATAAATTTGTGCATTTTAATACCTTTTGATGAGCTAAAATTTTCCGTAGGTCACTCAGTATATAAGTTATCTTAAAATAGCAATAAATAGGCATCTACGCATATAATTTAAAGAAGATTCTACAACTTTCTCAAAATATTGTAGATGTCCTATTAAATATTAACTTTATTAACTTATTTGGTTGTTAATTATAGTAGTATATTTCGATTTGCATTTTTTTTGTTTATCAGTGTAACATGGAATCTTACGTTTTCAGCTAGTAGGCTAGTTAGCAATTAAGTAAGCGACTACTAAGCTTACTTAATTGGAGTAAAGTAATACCGGTAATATCAATTAAGCTGTTAGCTCTTTCTATTGTCTTTTTATTCTATAAAAAACTTTATTATACTTTGATGACGTTTTTTATTAGTTAATTTATTATTTATTTTCTGTTTCAGGTACGTCTTCCTTTCCTACTGATGAGTAAGTAAATGTGAATAATTCATATTAGGTAATTGCTAATTAGATATACTCTTTTCTGATATTTGGTGTAGTGATCATTTCCCTGGAAATAAGCATTCCATACCATCATATACCATCAATTGTGCGCCTCGTATATGTATACAAGATAATAAATAATAAAGTAGTAGCTATTTATGTAGCAAGTTGCATACTGCAGAACTTTAATTGACAAGTTCATGGCCGCTTAAAAATTTCTAAAAAAAAATAATAGAATAGAATAGAATATACTTTATTGTCTTTTTTTTATATACAATGGTTGTACATTTCGGGTCATAAAATTTATCAGAAATACAATTTAAAAAATACAATTAAAAAGGTACCTATAAAAAGTAAACTAATTGAAAAAAGACAAAAAATCATCAATAGAATAAAAACACTGTGCAAGTAACAATTTTTTGGTGAATGAGTGAGATTGTCTGTCAGACATATGGTTTACATCATCACGTCTAAAATAATTTTTAAAATTGTTATATAGACTAGTAGGTAGCTTATTATTTCATGTTAGGTTTATATGAGAGAAAGGTACTACAAGATTACCTGCTTGCCTGGTATTGTAGTGATGCATGTCAGAGTGCATTATGAATTCAGACTGATTTTTTTGGATGAGCATCAGCAACTCCAACAGATATATGCTAGACACCGGTAAAATCTTGAGTTTTATAAATATGTCCTTGCATGGAGAGCTTCTAGGAGCCGCAGCTATGAGGCGAATCGCGGCCTTCTGTAAAATAAACGCTCTACGCGCAGTACTAGAATTACCCCACAGGGCAATTCCATAGGCCAAGCGACTGTGAACTAAAGAGAAGTATTATCAACGTTATTATTATTATCAACATGAGATACCCAGTTTAAATTAGTATCAAGTGTAACTCCAAGTAAATATACTGTTTTGGATTGTGACCATTTATCCGAGGTAAACGTTAGGTTTCGTGTTTTAGAGACATTTAATTTTCATAAATTATCTGAAAACCAAAGTTTCAGCTGCGCTTAGATTACTCATACTCAAGTTCACGTCGCCTCGGGTTAACAAGGTGGTATCATCAGCAAATAGAATACACTTACTATTTCGAATATCGACTGGCAAATCATTTATATATATATATATATATATATATATATATATATATATATATATATATATATATATATATATATATATATATATATATATAAGAAAAAGTAGCGGACCCAATACGGCTCCTTGAGGCACGCCATTAAAGGTTGGAGGCATACGCGATTCAACATTGTCAACACTGACATACTGTTGCCTACCAGCCAGATATGAGCCAAGAAGATTTAATGCAATGTTGCGAATACCATTGTATTCAAGTTTTTTCAGCAAGATGTCAGTGTTGACGCAATCAAACGCTTTGGTATGGTCACGCAATGTGGCATGCATTGCCTCCACCACGTCTTCTATAACAGCTAGAAGAGCCTTGGTAGTGGAACAGTCCTTCCACTACCTATAATAGAAAAATGAAAGAAAAATAAAAAAACAAAAACTTGGTTATTTGAATTTTTCACATAAATTTGGAGGTTATGTGAAAAAAGTGTAAATACACAAGTTGTAGATCCTTTTATTACCAACAACTTTTTTCCATAGGATTTGTAGTTTTGCCGGAAATCGAGATTTTACCGTTTTTTACCCTTTCGCCCCCTCCACTTCCCGACCTCAGATCGCCCGTAAATTATTTTTCCTTTCATTTTTGTTATATTCTCTTCCTTTCCCAATGGGTTCCATCCAACTATTATTTTTTTTCACTTTTTACCATTTTCAAAGGCATCAGCCGTCTATACATTCGAAGCAACAAATTCTTAAAATGAATATTTTGTGAATGTAGTGAAATTGTTTCCGCAGTATCTTTGTATTTGACTGCCACTTGCTTAGCTGTTCCTTGTTCATCACTTAATTCTTGAAGCAATGTATGAAAAATAAGGTAAAATCGCAACAGCTAATCTGACTCGACTCGCGCCAGAGCCGCCAGACCCTTGGGGAAATCCCTTAAGTCCTTAATTTTTCATCCGAGCAAGCGGATGTTTAGTCACACTATGCACTTGTACAACAAGATGGAAATAAGTCTGCATATTTTCATCACGGGCGTGTCTCGGTTGACGGGATTATTTTTAAAAAGAATGCAATTAGGGAATAACTCGAAACATTTTCATGGAAAATTGGAATTTTAAATAAGCTCGAATTGTTAACATTTCAAATTCCATCTTTGGCGGTCGCTTGTCTGGCGGGAAATAAACTTACTACGGGAAAAGACAAATCCGAACGTTCAAATCAACCGGCAGGCATAGCCGTTATAAAAATTTACCAGCCACGTACGTACCATCGCCCGCCGAATGTTTATCGGGGTGTTATCTCAGGTGGCGTATCTTTGGCCGCGAGGCTATTTATTACGTGATCCCATATTAGAAATTTATCCGGGATCTTATCCCGAACAATACCCGGCGTTTTCGTGGAAATTTCAATAACCCCGGGTACGTGATTCAAGAGGTGGTATACGCCAAGTCGGGGGAATCTGGCGACATAAATCGCGACGGCCATGCATCACACGCCGTGACACGGTCGCAGCGCTAGGAAATTGCATCCACGATGTGGAGTTCTGGGGCTGCACCCAGCAGCTGACGTCTCTTTGTGCGGATATGACTGATAATGTGATTGAGCACCGAGCGTGATAAAACCAAAAATCACGGGCCTTGTTGCTGGTTAACAGCAGCGTTTCACCGAAGTGACACAGCTATGGTATATAGTAGTGGGCTATGATGCACTGTCGTGCATCGCGCGTTTATTTTCTGAAAATGTATTCATTCTTCTTTCCTAAACAATATTGCACATACATTGCGTTGTAAGATATGATATACCTACTTTTACGACAAAATTACAACAGTTAATTTTTCGGGTGGGGAAGGAAAAGGAAATCCTATTACTGATGGTATTTCTGGAATAGGAAACAAGAAAAGGGGTCTGGGTTGTATGATATAATTCGGGGAGATACAATAAATGACCTTTATAGGAGGATGTTACAGTTCTGTGTAGAAAATAATTTTTTGTCGCCAAATAATAGACTATAATCAACACACCTCTAATACAAGGATAAAGTGCTGCCTCGTGACGTCACCATCCGGAGGCCTACGAGATACTTATGTTATTACGGGCTTTATGTAGTTATTTAGGTAGGTATGTCTGAAATCGTTTTAATGTAGTTTTGGAGATCAATAAAAAGATCAAACTAAACAAAGATATTATGGCATAAATTTATCGGAGTCTATGAAAAACACAGGTAAAGAATAATTTAAATGGTTAACTGTTAACTGTTTTACAGTTAACAGTCAAGATTACATGTGTCTAATTGTTAGAGTCTAGATGGTTAATTGTTTTAAGAAAACTGAAAAGCAATTCGTGATTAATTTTAGACACAGGAGCAATATGAACAACTTCTTTAAAATTTGAACAAATGCTAGTAATCATAAATGTATACGCAGATGTCGCTAACGAATCGTTATTATTTATTGCAGCTCCTTCAACATTACCACCTTTATAATCTAAATATGGATCAATGTGAATTTCATCCATTAGTAAACTAACATATTTGTCTTGGTCTTTTAAATATTTAATGATTTTTTGTGCATATGTTAAAAAAGTTTTCTTCTCATCAATATGAGGATCAGTTAGAAAACCATTACAGACTCCTTTGATTGTTTCGGGATGGGGCATAATTATAGGTCCACGATTTCGTAAATATCTATATGCATGAGGACTAATTGTATATAAAATTGAGCAAAAAAAACCATAATGATAGTGGAATATCTATAACGTTCTTTTGATAATGTTCGCAATTTAAGTTGATCAGAAATAAATTCAATTCCTTGTGAAACATTTTCGTCCTCTATTTTTGAGTTTTTAAGTACCGGGTAAGTCTCTTAAGATTGACACCCCCCTTCTCTCACTTATCCTTTGCCGATTTAACTCATTCAAAAAAGGAGTAAACACGGTTTTTGATGAATTTTTATAATCTGAGATCAGGTATTAAAAATCGCGTAAAATATACAGGGTGGAAAATAAAACATGATTTTTTTTAAATGGAACACCCCGTATATTTTTAGTCCAAAATAATATCCTTAATTTTCTGAATCCAAAAATGTGTAATTGTTATATAATCACTCCACCTATTCGTGAGATATTACTAAAAACTTATCACATTACGGGTGTCCATTATAAAATAAGAACATCAAGATACCTCTGGAAACAATACATATTTGCATTGTTTATTTGTTGACAGATGTCATCCAGTTTTTTGTGAGATAGTAGTTCACTCTCTTAGATATTAGCGTAAAAAATACGTAGTGTTCGTAAAGAAGCAAGTTATTTTGAAAATTGTATATTCATTGGAAGAGCGAAAAGAGTTACTTGAAATTTATATTCAGTGCAACAAGAATAAGTCTCTTGCTCGGAGGGAGTATGTTAGGTTATTTCGAGAAAGGCTACCTCCTTCCAAAAATAGTTTTAAAAACATTTATGCAAAGTTTAGGAATACCGAATCTCTGAGAGACAAGAAAAGGGAAAGGCGAAGAACAAAAACAGTAGAAGACACAGAACTCAACGCGTTATTATATTTTGCTGAAAATCCATCCAAATCATCCTATGCTGCAGCAATAGAATTGGATATATCACAAAGAAGTGTGATAAAAATATTACATCGCCATAATTTGAAACCATATAGTATTTTGCCCGTTCAATATTTAGACGACAACAACCTTCAAGACAGGTTAACCTTCTGCAGAGACATACTTGATAGAATAGAGGAAGATGATGAGTTTCAAAGTCATGTCTTTTGGACTGACGAAAGCGGTTTTTCTACTGCGGGAATTTTTAACAGAAAAAATGCACATTACTGGGCAGCGGAAAATTCACATATTGTAAAAAAAATAAAAAACAAGGATACCAAACTGTAAACGTGTGGTGTGGTATCCACAAGACATTTAGATCTTTCTTCGAGATTAAACAGCCAATATAATCTCGACTCCCCCATTCGGTGTTAGTTGTTGATTTATAATTTTGTCAACATTGCAAGTTTACATGAGATACTTGATTCCTAATTCATCACGAGACACGCTAAAATAATATAAAAGCCACACAGAAACTATGGCACTCTATTTCGCACACGTATATACACAAACACTTGCGGATTTTGTACCACGTGACTCGCCAACCAATCGAAAATTATTATTGACTAAAGTTTAGTCCCCAGACTGGAAGAGAAAATTGAATAAATTTATATGAAAATAATATCAATGTGACAAAATTCCTGTGACGTAACAATTCTTATTCGAGTGTAGGCTTCCTCGGCTTGCGTATTTATGCTCTCCAACAGTCCCTGAGATGTATCTTCTCCATCCACATACTAAAATCGATAGAAAACATTAATTAGCCGAGTCCATAGCGTAACCCGAACCCCCTATGCAATTTCCTATCTGGCTGTTTATGGAAATGGAAATGTATGTTACGGAGAAGTTGCAGCGGGCTAACCAAGGCGAAGTCCCGAGCCGGTAAACGGCCCCGGGAGATCTCCTTTCGCGTAATCCCATTACAATAGCGGTCCGGCCATCTTCCCGTTATGCCTCCACTGTTTATGGCCGGCGTTAATTCTCGAATCCGAATCCGATAAAGCTCCGACAATAAACACTGGCCCTATATATAACGGTGAAATTGTAAATCGTGGGCTGCGGTGTGCAGCCTTCACAATTCCTTGCGAGTTATTCATAATCGGGGTGTGCATAACGCGGATTTCGTGCACAAAGGCAGGACTTCGGGTACGGCGCGGCGGTGTAACTTGTCGTGACGATTTTCTAGGATGGTCTCGGACCCATTCACAGAATGGAAAAACACGGTATAACGTGGCATTGTATCCTCCCAGGTTTTAATAAGCTCAAGTAAGGTTGGATATTATGAGACACCAAACCGCACAAAAAAGTATAACAAATCTCACAGATCTAAAATTTGTCTTGTTAATTACGATGGCCATGCAGCATAACTTACCAGAATTTCATAAGCATCGATTGATAACTGGCCGCCGTAGAAGGAAAAGTATTAATATCTTTTATCCACAATCACATTATAATTGGAGTTTTATCCACACTTATGAAGCATATAAAGTACCACTTCAGCCACTAGTGGAATAATGTGGAGACAGTAGAGGGAGTTGAGAGTGGGTATTGAATGAGACTAGGCCGTCCCGCGTAACTAATATTACTTCATGGGTACAGAGATAAGAATAAATAATTTTATATAACAATATCGATATTATCTTTTGTTGATTCACCGAACTAATCTGTATATAACATAAATGTAATTATATAGGTACAGTGCCGTTCAATTGAAAGTAAACGATTTTTTAAATTAATGTGAAACAGGCTTTCAGGTAATCAAAACTTGATTGTCAATTTTATTTGTCAGTGTACTAATAATTATTCTATATTTTGAAGTTTTCCTTATAATAATTATTATTATTATTATGCCGCGCTTAACTGAACCGCAAAAAATGAGAGCTGTGATGTTACTGCAGAACGGATGGTCAATGCAAGCAGTTGCAGATACTTTGAATGTGAGTAAAGGTTGCATTTACAAAATTAAGCAAAAATGGAATGCAGAAGGAACTGTTGGAGTACGTCCATAGAGGGGGCCGTCAGAAATTCAGTAATATGGAGGAAGACGAACTCGTCCTTGACCACCTCCGACAGAATCCTTTTGATACAGCAGTGACTGCCTGCTTTTTAACAAATTTTCCTGCTTCAGTGGAAACCGAAGTAAGCAAGACGACGTATCAGAGCATCTGAGCTGAAGAATTTTTCGGCTGCAAATAAAGTTGCTCTGTTGCCACGGCATAAGGAGCAGAGGTTACACTTTGCCAACCAATTTGTCGGTGTGCCACAGGACTTTTGGGACAACACAATTTTTTCAGACGAAAAAGTTTTCTCCTGCTATGATGGCTCTGTGCGTGTATACCGCCCAAGAAATTGCCGATATGAAAAGCGCTATATAAATCCTACAACTCGTAGTGGTCGCTTCTCTATCAACGTGTGGGCAGGGATATGTTGCCAAGGAGCAGGTGTTACTTGGAGAATCAAAGAGCGTCTTACTGGTCAACTACTGGCGTTTGAAAATGCCTGGGAAAATATTGGCGAGGATTACACCAGGACACTAATATTGTCTATGAGAAATAGGCTTCGAAAAGTTATAAACGCTTTAGCTATGATGTCCATAAATCGAAATTTAGTGCACGAAATAAACAATTTTGATGATAAAATGATGGAAAAATTCATTTTCATGAAGGACCGCAGAGCGGATTTTGTTTTTTTAACGCGGCGCTATTTGTTTTTTTAACGCTATCCTAACCCATCCCCTGATGTACCCCTCTAAACTCAAACCCCACGACACGCCACTGATCATTATTATAACTAATTTACCTAGATATAGGATTTAGTGCGGGTTATATTCTAAGGTATGTTGGTCAAACGAGACGTTCAATTCTGTCCAGATTTAAGAAGCACATGGGTAGTAAAGCAGTACTTGAAATATACACCTAAAAGGGTATGGAGAGGTTTGATTTCCATTGCGTGGCCCATCAACACTTGGACGTTTAATAGAAAGTGGTCCAAAATAAAAATCCCGCGTATCCAGCCCGCCATAACCGCAGGCTCGCTCCCGGGCAATTCATCGTAATCAGAATTCTTTCATTTCGGCTGCAGGTATGCACGATCTGTCCGCCTACAAATTTCTTTCCTTTCGGACTAAGAGAGAAGTGTTCCGGGCGATAAAACCCGCCACAAATATCCAACGAATTGTCCCCGGCGCTGCCAGACGAGCGAAAAAAGTCCAGCACGAAGGTAGCTGCACAAATCTCGGCGAATGGTCTTAATAGCCCTTCCGAAAGTTTAAATTTAACGCTTTAGTTTCAGAAATGGGGAATTAAATTGCAGACACTGGGGATGGGATTGAGGCCGGAGATTTTTTCTGTTACCTAATATAGATTCAACCAAATTCACACGATCCATCTATTATACAGGGTGAGTCAGTTTTTTGTAGACAAACTTTAACATGGGATAGAACACACGTTTCTAAAAAGAAAAGTGCCTATAAAGATATGGCCGATCTAGCTTCCTAAAGAAGATACAGGGTGTTAAAATTTTTTTTTTTTTTACATTAATGTGTAATATTCTCTGAACGGAATGATATATTCACTAAATATTTTACACATATCTTAACCTGCATAGGATCAACATGTTGTATTGTTCCTGTCGAAAATACTATAGTGGATGCTACTATATTTCTAAAATAACGGCCCCTTAGTAACAATTTTGATCTCTTGTAATTTTGCTCTAACTATGACAGTTTTCGAGATATTGGCCGTTGTTTCTCTGATAGTGTAATGTCGTTATTATAATTTTTTTTTCTCGAATTTTCTTTATGACTTATAAACTAACGCTTAGATTTTTTCATGTTTGGAGGATAATGCCTATTAATTAAGGCGCATAAAACAAGCGGTAAGAATGTTCAAAAACTTGCACAGTGGCGGGGTGGAAGGGGTGCTCCACCCCTTTCGTAAACAGAACTTCTACGCCAAAGACTATTTAAAAAAACTGTTATTTTCATTATCTACATACAGTTTAACAAAAATAATGTCCCTTCTTCTGTTTCGAAATTGCTGTGCGTTTCCTAGTTATTTTGATTTTTAGTGTTTGATGTGGTACTAAATTAAGTAATTTATTTATTAGCAATAATAATTATCGGCTAAATATTTAATTCTTTCAACGAAACCTACCTAAATATGGTTTGTTAAGGATTCTAAAATGCCGAAATCTCTTTATCTCTTTCCAAGTAATTACAATTACAAAAAAAAAACATTAGATGAGCATTGATGTTAATGTTTATGGAGATATAAACATTTTTGAATTTATAGCAATATTTAATTAACAATAATAATTGTGGAATAAATAACAATTGTTAGCAATAATGATTTATAAATAACAATTACAAGAATTAATAACAATAACACTAGTACCTACATACATAAAATTAGATACTTTGTTCAAAATGTAAACCGTTCTTCTCAATACACATTTCACTGCGACGTTTCATAGAACGTCTTAAGTTAACTAAATGATGCACCCTTATTTCATTGCAAGCATCTCTAATGCGATTTTGAAGTTCCTCAAGTGTATTAACCGGAGTGGTATACACTATTTCCTTAATGAATCCGCACACAAAAAAGTCAAGTGGTGTTAAATCGGGAGATCTGGGTGGCCACGCCACTAGACCTCCACGACCTATCCACCTCCCTGGATAGTTATTGTTTAGCCAATTTCTTACATTTCTGCCATAATGGGCCGGGCACCCATCAAGTTGAATCCAAGACTGTCTTCTTAAATTCAAAGGAATGACTTCCCATATATTACCATGGTGTTCTTCTAAAAATTGTAGGAAATTTTCTGAATTTACACGTTGTGGCAAGAAATAAGGTCCAAACACGTGGTTGCCGTAAATTCCAATCCAGACATTTGTACTAAATTCATGTTGAAAACTTCGTGGTCGAATGGCATGTGGGTTTTCATGTGCCCATACATGCAGATTGTGAAAATTTACTATATCACGACGAGTAAAACAAGATTCATCAGTCCACAGTATATCGGATAAGAAATCCCTATTATTTTGAATGGAGTTGAGAACCCACCTACAATAAGTAAGTCTTCGTTCAGCGTCACCTGGACGTAAACCTTGAACAGGTTGAAAATGATATGGGCGTCTGTGATCCCGTTTTAAAACCCGGGAAATTTTACTTTGGAAAATACCAAGAGCAATAGCAGCACGTCGAGTACTTGTCGTTGGGTTCCTATTAAATTCCCGCAATATACGGTCTCTATCTCGTCCACGGTTGTTCTGTGGGCCCCCGGGTACATTTTTCAAACCCTGGTTAACAAATCGACGGTGGATACTCACAAAAACGGAATGATGAGGTTGTCGTCTATTTTGAAATCTTCTTCGATACTCCCTAGCTGCGTATCTTGAATTCCCATTTGCGACCCATAAATAAAATGAATGTCGGCTTGTTCGCTATTTGTAAATGTAAACGGCATGTTACACTAATTAAAATCTGGCAAATCACATAAAATAACTTTTTAATCTTAAAAATAATAATTAATAACAGTGAAAATATTAAGATGAAGCAAAATTGTTTGTAGATAAACTTGTAATACGTCAAACTGTCGTTTCAAAATATGACATAATGCTTACTTGTTTTCCAAGGAGTATAATATTTTGTTGCAATTATTACGTACAGTTACAAATACGCTAGTTTTAAATGGAAATTATTTAGCAAACAACAACAAAAATTGAAACAGAAATTGGTACATGCACAAGTTTAATAAAACTTAAAGGAAATTTTTAAGACTTTTGGCAACTGCACAATAATCTATTTATTGTATTGTAAGTACATTTGTAATTTAACAGATTTCAACATATAAAAGTATTGTATTTGAGTAAGGCTTGATATAACAAATATTTATTTTGACTACATTGGAAAAAGATAAAGAATAAGAGATTTCGGCTTTTTAGAATCCTTAACACACCATATTTAGGTAGGTTTCGTTGAAAGAATTAAATATTTAGGCGATAATTATTATTGCTAATAAATAAATTACTTAATTTAGTACCACATCAAACACTAAAAATCAAAATAACTAGGAACCGCACAGGAATTTCGAAACAGAAGAAGGGACATTATTTTTGTTAAACTGTATGTAGATAATGAAAATAACAGTTTTTTTTAAATAGTCTTTGGCGTAGATGTTTTGTTTACGAAAGGAGTGGAGCACCCCTTCCACCCCGCCACTGTGCAAGTTTTTGAACATTCTTACCGCTTGTTTTATGCGCCTTAATTAATAGGCATTATCCCCCAAACATGAAAAAATCTAAGCGTTCGTTTATAAGTCATAAAGAAAATTCGATAAAAAAAATATAATAACGACATTACACTGTCAGAGAAACAACGGCCAATATCTCTAAAACTGTCGTAGTTAGAGCAAAATTACAAGAGATCAAAATTGTTACTAAGGGGCCGTTACTTTAGAAATATGTATCAGATAATGTCAGTGACGTACGAAAAAAAAAGTTCCATTATGCAGAATATCCGAAGTACCCGAAAAAAGTAACATCCACTATAGTATTTTCGACAGGAACAATACAACATGTTGATCCTATGCAGGTTAAGATATGTGTAAAATATTTAGTGAATATATCATTCCGTTCAGAAAATATTACACATTAATGTAAAAAAAATGAAACTTTAACACCTTGTATCTTCCTTAGCAAGCTAGATCGGCCATATATTTATAGGCACTTTTCTTTTTAAAAACGTGCGTTCTATCCCCTGTTAAAGTTTGTCTACAAAAAACTGACTCACCCTGTATACTCCTACTTATATATTTCATAGATAATACGTATGACCGAATGATAATACCGTATGATAATACCGTATGATAATATGTATGACCGAATAAATGGCATGATATTCTGCATATCGGACTAGATATGGACAAATTTTTCCGATTAAAATGTTGCGTGTTTGATTTTATACTTTTGTTTTCCGTTATGCATCCGCAGCCCGAAATGTTTAAGATTATTTTGCTGCTCCTACACTGTGCTTCTGCTGTCTATTTGGTATTCGGATTACACATCGTCCCGAGACTTATAAAGGCCGAAATCCTCGCGTTAATTCTTTAAGGCATCGGGTCGGCCGGGACACGTTCTGCTTTCCAAGAAGTTCTTTTCGAAGAAGTCCATGAAACTTGACGTCGATCCGCGTTCACAAAACACCGGCTGTCGCAACTTTCCATCACGGCATACTTTTAATTGCAGTCAGGGGACCCCGTAAATAAGCGATGTGAATATGTAGGGAGAGTTATGCCCCCAAATTTACTTTAGAAGTTAATAATTTCTAGCAAGAAAATATACGAATTATCATTTTAAGATGATGCGCAAAGAGAAAGTGATGATCTAATTTAGAGAAATATAAAATAGCCTAAGTTCGTAGGGTTTCTTGACTGTTCTGCCCTATGATACTAATCGAACAGTCTAGTAACCTAAAAAATTAATTAAAACTGTCATATCATGCCTGTCATAAATAAAATCCTCTTTTGAAAAAGGCCCAAAAAGGGACCGAAACGTTAGGTAATATAATCAGTCGTTTTATTGCTACCATTCCAAGATAAACTATCTAAAAATAAATATAGGAAAGAAATAAGAAGATGTTAATATTAATATTAATATTTCTAATAATATATTTAAAAATAGAAACCTATTTCCAATTATGAATTCTATAATGAATTCTATAATTATGAATTTTATTATTATTACTAGGCAAGACTTCCGTCTAACTGCTAGAGGGCACGCACTATTATACCAGTATTCCCTGGATATATGCAGCTGCTGTATATATTTCTCATTTTCAAAGCTATCCAGCCGCCACTCGGAGTCTTATCGATTCGGCAAAGATGAATATTATAATGCGCCTCGTCATTTCAAGGCAATCTATTTTTCCCCGGTAAGCTGCTGGCTCGGACAATTATTCAAATTTCGAAAATATTATTTCCATGAGAATCGTAGATGTTTTTGTGGTCTTGGCGTAATTATTCCATCGGAAGATGGAACTCTTAAGCCTAGATCTATTAGCTAGTAGACAGAGACAAAGGTTTATCGTCGCCAATTAGTTCTCATTCGCTACGTTTCATTGCAGATTGCATAGTATCCCTGAGAAATAATTCATATTCGTATAAAAAACTATTCGTATATAAACTACTATCTGTTACCCGCGGCTTCGTCTGCGTTCACTCTATAATAGAGAAATGATGATATTTTTTATTAATAAAAATGTTGATGATTTATTATCTGAGCGTAATAGGTAGGTGGTACCTCTGACGAAACAAGAAAGTCCTGTAACTAAAAATAAACTAATTATTTATTTTCAGTACAGATACTTAGGTATTTATGTATTTTCAGAGGTACCTAAGTATAATACTTCCTAGTGTTGGTAGGTAAATTTTATGACCCGTTTTTTGAATTGTTTTTATCCTAGCTTATACAAAAAGTCAAAACGGCGGCGACGCAAGATGTTTACCTACCTATATATTATTTATATACCTACCTATGTAGGTATACCCCGCTACGAGAGTCGACATAAAAAAATAGCTGTTAGCAAAAATATGGCAAAAATAAGTTAGAAAAGTATGGCGGTTAGCAAAAATTTTTGTTCGTTTCGTATGAAACCTGAAAAACGCAGATTTCCACCAGGCCTCGCTTTATTTATGAGATAGGATAGGTATGTTAAAAAATGTAAGAACAATATTATTTGACGGCAAAAATGGATAGTGGGGGTTAGAGCAGAGCCGACTTTAACAAAAAAAAGGAAAAAGATTAACCTCCTAAAAATTTTTTAGAGGGTTAATGTTTGTTTTTTTAACTAGATGGTGTGTGTAAAATATAAGGAAAGTTTTGAAGTTTTAACTTTATAGATAAAGTAATTCCATAGAAATATGTTTTTCAAATCTAAATTACTTTGTACATGTAATTAACAAAGACCTTCCTTCAAAAAAAAATTTTTAGAAAGAAATTATTTTCTCACTTTATTGATTAATGATCTAAGTATAAGTCGCAGATGACTACGTCGAAATCGAATAATTTTCCCCCAACACTGCGCCGCTTGTCAGCATTCATTGTATCATTCCCGATCGTGAAAGCTGCCTGGGTCACTTGGCCGCTAGTGTTTAATAATTATTAATCTTATCGATATTAGTTTTACCTGTAATACCAAAACTGTTCAAGTATAGGTAGTAATTCCGTTAATTTTACTTGCCCAAAAAATAGTAATGACGTCGACAAAAATCATATCTTTTATACGGGGTGGTCACAAATTACAAAATCTCAAAAATGTTTTCGGGAAAACGCTATTATTTATAAAAGTTTTTGCTTGCCTAAAGTAATGTCGACAAAAATTATATTTATTATACGGGGTGGTCAAAAATTACAAAATCTTAAAATTCGGTAAGAGTAAAGTTTGTACTTTTTGATCACCACGTATAAAAAACTATTGATGATTTTGACACGATTATGTTTTCATACGGGGTGATAAAAAATCCCAAAGTACTCTTACTCTTATACTCTTATCAAATTTTAAGATTTTGTTTTTTTTTACTTTTTTTTCATTCGAAAACAAAAAAAAGAGACTAATTTTTGACCACCCCATGCAAGAGAACCCGTTTAAAACGACAAGACCTTCATGGTCAAACAAACAAAAAATCGTAACACAATTGCGATTTATTTTTATCAATTCACTTGAGAAATTTATGACGTTGAAAAGAGTGTCACATTCCTATCAATATATAGCTAGTGCAGATAAAACATCATCTGATGACGGGAAGGCTCTCCAAGGTATTTAAAAAGGTTAATTAAACAAATTAGGTATATTAATAGTAGTAAGTAAACTCGTGTAATTTTCAATAATGGACAGCAGATTTAATGTAATGCCTTAATGTTAAGGGTCACATGCCACGTAAATTGATACAATCACATCGCGAAATATATTATGCTAATGATGGTTCTTACGAATGCTTATGATCCGATAGCGTGATTTTCTAAAGGAAACATAATATGCAATATAGTGCGTTAATTTTACCTTAACATTTTTCCTGCTCGGTTTACTACATTCGTAACGACCAATTATAAGCAAATCAGATACGAGGGTAGTAAAATGCTAGAATATACGCGTTTCAAGTTCCTTTCCTCGCCGGTAACGAGTGTTTGTTTATCCGCCGAGAGTTATCTGGGCAGCTTTTATTTTCTTGTAATATACGGCATCGTACCTACACGCCAACGATATTTACGAGAGGCAAAAATTCGTAAGTGGATTTCCATCAAATCTCCCGACATAACTCCGACGGTCCTCCAAAAGCACTCCAGAAATGATCGCGCGGAAAACATTGCAGTACTCGAATTTCTCGTCCCATTGGCTCCGGCTAGGCAGCCACAATAACAACATTTACGGAACGGCCCATGAAAGTTGGAATTGCTCGGGAAACGTACAGTCCTGGGAGAAGTTTCGCGGTGCACTGTTATGCACTAACGCTAACAAATGCGAGACATGAAATGGGCACTTAATGCTAACGTCCCATTACCCGCGATCTATTTATTGTCGCGGGATAAAGTTGTCGGGTAGGCGGCCCCTATCTCCGCCCGTAATGCTACTCGCCGTCAACAAATCGCTACCTCACTATTACAAGGTTCTATGTGACATTTTTTAACGAATTTCAGTTACAGTACATGGTGCTATGTTGATAATGAAGCGTGGAAAAATCAAGGTGGCAGCACCAGCATGAAGTGATTTATACTTTGAATTTCAAGGGTGTATGTCGGACTTTTATCGGAAAATTACTTACAAAGTTCTGTGGTGTTTACAAAGAAATTTCGTACTACCGTATAATTACGCCGCCTATCAAAATTGGGGGGGGGGGACGTAAAATACTTATTATTTTGGACAAAGAACCTTCACGCAACATATTAACGAAACTATACGAAAAGTCTATTCCTTGTCAAGATATCTGTACTCTTTGATGAGAAGGAATAGCAGACTAAATAGGCATATCAAGAAATTAATATACACATGCATACTGAGGTCGGCCCTTACGTACGCGGCGCCGCTGTGGTGCAGCGCATCGGCCACGAACATAAGAAAACTAAAGGTATTAGAAAACAATTACCTACGCCTCATCACGGACTCCAATAGATATATCTCCATCAGAAACATACACAACCTTTTCCCCGACATAGTACCAATAGCTGACTACATCAGAAATATTTCACAGAAATTCTACGAATTCAAACTAAATGATAGTCCGCTTACAAACAACATTACACGGATTACACTCAACCCATTTAGGCCCATTTCCACATATTTTAATCATAATTTTTATCTTTTTTGCTCCTTTTCAATTGATCAATTGATCCTTTCTGTTTTATTTGCTTTTTTCTAATCTTTTGTTTCCAAATTTCACAGAATTGAACTATTTTATATGCATTGCTAGAAAGTGTCAAATTCAATAACATTTCTCAACCCAAATTAGTGACAATACTAGTCACTTTATATTTCTTTTTTCCCTCTTTTTGTCACCATTTCAGACCTGCATTTAAGGGGTTTTTTCTTAAGCATTTTTACCCTCATAAAACCTAAAACGCATCAAAGAGAGACTATAAAAAATACTTATGATTATTCAACTGCACTTTAAATTACTTCGATGTTCGTTGGACAATGTCATCAACCAATGAGAGATATTACACCCCTCGGCGTAAGGAGCTGTTTTAATTTCTCTTCAAACTTCCCGGACCTACACCGGCGTGGACGTGCTTGCTGTCTATTATTAATTAAAAAAATAATATTTTGAATTGAATTGAATTGGGATGGGTAGGTAGAAAATTATACATATTCTATGGTATATTCTACGCGTAGAATATGTATTTTTTAACACTCGAAGTAGTTTCCACAAACACCTGTTACTAAGATGTAGTTTTGCGAGTATAAGTCATTACGTTACATTTAGCTATATTTAGTTTGAGATGATTTGTCTCACACCATAAAGACATTCTGTTAATGGAGTCTCGAAGATGGCTGGAATCTGTAGAATATTTAATTTCAGAGTAGAGTTTAAAATCATCGGCAAATAACAAATGCTCACAAGTAATGACTTCGGGAAGATCATTAATAAAGAATAAAAATAATATGGGGCCCAGGTGGAACCTTGTGGAACTGTAGATAATGCAAAGGATAAAATTGTTCCAAATGAAAGGTCGGGGATTTACGAAATTAGTTGTGATCGAAAATATGTTGGACAAATGAGACGATCGATTAACACCAGGTTTAAAGGGCACATGGCTCATCTAAAATATGGAACAGATAAGTCTAGTGTTGGATAACATGCTTTTGAGAACGATCATAGAATAGATATTAGTAATTTAAGATTAGTTAGAAATGTGACCAATAATAGACAGTCGGATGCATTTGAGAGCATAGAAATTATGAAATGTAAAAATAGTATGAATAGCGACAAGGGACTTATACCGTATAGCCCGCTTTAAGCGTTGCTGAGCAACCGATCATTGAAGCGTGAATGATGACGTGACCATTAAAATAGTATAAATAGGGTAGATTTTTTAGTTTAAAATTAGTTTTAATCGTCTCCGGATGATGCCAACTTGGTTGGCTAAACGCGCGTCGAACGAAGTAAAAGTGTTTTGGTGTTTGTAGAAATTACTTCGAGTGTTATCATTAAATCAAAGATTCCAGCCCTATCCAGTTTTAAGATGTATTTTTTACATATTTTCTACATTTTCTACACCACCAAATGTAGAAAATTAATATTTTGTTTTACAAGTTGATTTTTAGTTAAATATTTATTCATATAATAAAAATACATCAACAAAATATAAGTTATAAGTAAAAAATATAAGTAAAAAAAACATTTACAATTTCCCTTCATTTTCCTATGATCGAACTTCAATTGCGTCAATAATCATATACAGTAATGAATAAAAGAGACAGAATAAGTAAAAGCAAAGATAGTAATAAATAATGAACTTGATGAAGTCCATCAGTTTTATTACTATCAGTTTTAATATTCATCAGTTTTCTTACTATCTTTAATCTTCAGGTGATAGTAAATATAAGCCAACTTTTTTGATTTTGAGAATTAAGACGGATTCGAATAGGAGAACGAACATAAGACCAATTTGAGAAGATCCCCAGGCCTTCATCATATCTTTGTTTCTAGTCCCCTGCTAAAGACTTTTTGAGTAAAGGCCAAAATTTAACACCCACAGTAACAGGCTATAGGATTCATACCTACTATATTTTTACATCTTTTTTATTTTAAACCTTTCTATCAAGGATTTAAGGATCCAATAGCATGAACGAAAAGAGGATCTTCATTAATGATTGCAAACCATTGTACAATATATTCATTAAAAAAGCGTACAAGTATTAGAATGAGAGGCGAGCTTTATTATATTTGTGTTAAATCGGCTGATGTAAATGACTGTTATTCGAGGTTATCACATGACACAGGTTGTCAAAAATGCAAAGCATTGGCGTTGGCGTTATTATTTTTGATAGTACATGGAGGTAGCGTTTGACAAATTTTGACAGTAGATAAATAAAAATGTCTCGTCATTTATCTGAACTTGAAAAAGCTCAAATTCAATCCAGAATCGAAGATGGATAGACAATTCGTGCTATAGCACAGTTGTATAACAGAGACAAGAAAAATATATTAAAAATTAAACAACGCTGGATTCCTTAAAGAAAAAAGTTGGTTCAGGTCGTCCCAAAATTTCCAACCCTGAACAAGATGCTGCTTTTTTGGGATACTTAAGAGGGAATCCATTTGCAACGACAAGGGATGCTGTGATTGATACTGGCGGCTTTACACAAAAATGATAAAGCTCGCCTCTCATTCTAATACTTTTTTAATGAATACAACTATACTTATGTTATTATTATGTTATATTGGTAAATGTACCTGCAAAGCAAAAAACACAACACAAGTATGTTCTTTCTCTTTCAGTTATTTATTTTTCTTCTGCTAGTGTCTCATTTCGCTGTTTCGTAAAAGCTTTCTCTTATTCTTGCACTTCTAGAAATCTCCATGAATATTTTCTTCTTCCTTCAATATTTAACGAATATTCAACAGAAGTAAATATTGCATATGATTAAAAACTCTATATTTTCCAAAGAATTTATATGATAGCCAGGGCACATTTTGTTTTTATGTCGCATGCAGCGCAACTCACATTTTGTGTGCTACATACATAATTTCTGCACAACTCCAAGAAAAGTTGAAGTTATCCCCCGTCAAGTATATAGGCTTCTCCCGTGTCGTCCGCGTCTGTCCCCCAGGCGTAACTTTTCAAGAATTAATGCGGCTTGTTTGGGAGGAAAGCTATTACGAGATATCGCAACTCGGTATGGCAAGTTACTGTTTCCAGTACACAAGAAACCATTTGGGATTCTTCTAGCTCTATTTTTAATGATGAATGCACTTTTTAAAGTTTGAACCGTAAAAAATTATTGATAAGGTACTCGCGGTGATTTATTGTTATATTACGTGCCACACGAGACTTCGGCTAACTTATTTAGGTCGGGGATTTATTCTTGAAGCGCTACGAATTGCGCTGATTTCGGAGCTACGTTGCATGATTCAAGACAGGCGTCCATTAAAAAAATCGTTAACTCGTGTAGAGTTGATTTCGGTTTTTATTGCAGCAATCACTAGCACAATGCATAAGACATTTTATGTCGTATATGGGTAATTCTACAATAAGAGGTAATGTGTGCGGCAATCATTATAAAATAGCTTGTTTATTCTACGTGTTGTCATTTTCTGCAATGAATCACAGCATCTTAATGTAAGGTTAGACACGGTAAGGGGGCTCCTGATGGTGTCGGTGCTGTCTGTAAGAGATCAGCAGACCGATTGGTGGATAGTGGCAGTGACATAGCATCTCTGAGCGAATTGTCAGATGCTATCCAGAAAAACTGTCCTAGCATTAATATTCTCCTTGTTGACGAAAAAAATATCCGAGAGAAAGACGCCTTACTTCTTAGTGCCAAAGAACACATAAAGACTTTCCCTGGTACTTTGCGTGTCCATCATCATTGAAGATCCAAAAAAGTTGAAAATGAAGTCTTTAAGCTGCTTTTGCAATGAAAATATAAATTGTGATCACCTCAAACTTGGTATCATGATATACTCATCTCATGAAACATCTCGTCTTCGAATTGAGGATGTTTACGAACCAGATTCAGAGTTCGAGAAAGAAAACTAGAAACCACTTGACAGTGAACATATAATGCACCAAAAGGTGGCAGGCATCAGACAGAAGATGAACAACAGCCGTCGACATCTAAAGAAATATTGAAGAACGGCGACTTCATTCATTGCATAAAACAGAGTACCGTTATGTGGCTATGTGTACAGGTTTAAAAGAAGATGACGAGATCCAGGTAGTTTTCTGTAAAATAGGGGACAAAACTGGAAAATTATTTAAAGTTCATGAAGAAGATATTTCATTTATATCAAAGGACCAGATTGTCGAGACACTCCCTACGCCAAATCTTATTCTGAAAGGGCAGAGACTGTTCTACTCCTTCAAAATCTCGGTGGATATGTTTGCGAAAGCTTGAGCACATTTTTTTAAAGACAAGAAAATACATTTTAATTTGTTATGTCAATGCATCCTCCATGCATTCAAAACCTCTTATTGTAGAAAGACCCATATATAGACTTTGGAAGGCAGTTTTTGCAATCTACTGCCGGTGAATAGAAAAGTAGATTCTCATATCTGGAAATATCGTATATTATGAATCATTTACTCGTTATATTAAGACAAGACACGTGTCTTCATGAAGGAAGCTCAGGGTCACTGCCAGTTTAGTGATAAGGGCCTAATAAGATATTTTTCAGACTAATGTAAGAAACCCTTCGCCCATGGTAGCACGAAGCCCGTACGCTATAGTGGCATGCTATAATTGTGTTAACATAAATATTTAGATATACATATGGTCTCTTAAACTATTTCACTTTAGATACTGGACAGATATTGCAGGTAGTTTGAGAAGGGACGAGCGTAACCGGAATCATTAATGTGTATCTTTATATCATTTTATTATTTTATCCTTACACTATCTAGAGGTCGGTTAGTCGCAATATTCACCACTCACGATGACTTCTAGTTTAACATAATGCCGTTTGGCTCTAGTCGACGTTAATGAAAGAAAACGCCCAGAAAGTATATTGAAGCCTCATTTACTTTTTGTAAGAAATACTTGTAATGCGATTAACAAGAGGGTCGTTATACTTCCAATTTGTAATAAAAATACGAGCTTTGCGTTTTTTTCACATTGTTATCTTTATGTCTGATCTATTAGAGGGCGTACTTAAAAGCCTCCGCGTTATTTAGCGGAGCTACCAAAAAAAAGGTGCCCACACACAAGTTTCTTGGTAACGGAACGTCGCGCCGCCGCCGGTCCTAATGAAATTAAGAGTATGAGGCGCGTTATTTAATGGAAAGTACCTAATCTCGAGATTTTAGCGAGCTTACATAAAAATGCTGTAAAGTGTGCTTTAATTGAATTAAATTTGCTTCCAAATCTTTTAATTAAATTATTTCCGTTGGCTTTTCATGGAACAACATGATTCAATTTCATAGAAGAATGCCCAGTTACTGTGCGTTTTATGGTTCAGGGAGATATAATTAATTAATTGTCTCTGGACATAAAAGAATGTGTAATTATAGAAGACGAAACTATATAAACTATTTCGTAATTCTCATAAGGCAGCTAAACGAAAGATAATTAAATATATTTTAAAAAGTTATATTAAAATTCCGTTGTATTCACCCGAAAAATGTACTTTTTCAGATATGTGAAAAATGACTTGAGATTTACTTCCTAATTAAAACAATATTGGCAACATATCCTAGTAAAATATTCTGCCAATATTAAAAAATATATTATAACTTCGTAATAGGATATTTCATCGGTTAAATATCGGTTAAATCCACCGAATATTACAATATATTACCATTATGGGACCAATATCTTGTGCTACCGGGGTCTAGTCTAGTAGGCTAGTCTGTCAAATACTGATGATGTTGACTATATGTCCTTTAATATAAGTACAAAAAAATAACAAAATCATCTAATCATTAGACAGGTTTCGTTATGCATTGTATTTTATTCGCATTTCTAAGTCCAAATGGCATTCGCTTAAACCCATAAGGTCCACCTTTTCTGTAAATGTTTGGCAATGGGTACTTGTCATCGATTTTCCGCTCGTTTAGCTTTAGTAAACTACAACAAATCGAAATTTTTGCGTCTATGCGTCTAGTTTTCTTAGGCACAATCCATATAGGACTCTTAATAATAATAATTGGAATGGTAGGCGTTGTAAGCTATTTTATGTTTTATTTTTAACTTTATAGTACCGTTTAATCTTTTAAAGCAAATCTAAACCTATAAGTCCGTCATATTTCTAAATTTAAAGAGATCAGGTTTGTGCTTTTATAACGAAGTTTTTTGAAACATGTATGTCCATTACCTCATTATGGGAAGTAATGTCATGACCTGTTTAATTATTAAATTTTTATACCTTTTTAAATGAATTTTATGTGAAACTATATATATATATATATATATATATATATATATATATATATATATATATATATATATATATATATATATATATATATATATATATATATATATATATATATATATATGTATATATATATATATATTAATATATATATTAATATATATATATATATATATAATATATATATATATATATATATATATATATATATATATATATATAATATATATATATATATATATATATATAATATAATATATATATTAATATATATATATATATATATATATATATATATATATATATATATATATATATATATATATATATATATATATTAATATATATATATATATATATATATATATATATATATATATATATATATATATTAATATATATATATATATATATATATATATATATATATATATATATATATATATATATATATATATTATATATATATATATATATATATATTAATATATATATTAATATATATATTAATATATATATATATATATATATATATATATATATATATATATATTAATATATATATTAATATATATATATATATATATATATATATATATATATATATATATTAATATATATATATATATATATATATATATATATATATATATATATATTAATATATATATATATATATATATATATATATATATATATATATATATATATATATATATATATATATATATATTAATATATATATTAATATATATATATATATATATATATATATATATATATATATATATATATATATATATATATATATTAATATATATATTAATATATATATATATATATATATATATATATATATATATATTAATATATATATTAATATATATATATATATATATATATATATATATATATATATTAATATATATATATATATATATATATATATATATATATATATATATATATATATATATATATATATATATATATATATATATATATATATATATATTAATATATATATATATATATATATATATATATATATATATATATATATATATATATATATATATATATATATATATATATATATATTAATTAATATATATATATATATATATATATATATTAATATATATATATATTAATATATATATATAATATATATATATATATATATATATATATATATATATATATATATATATATTATATATATATATATATATATATATTATATATATATATATATATATATATATATATATATATATATAT
>CAXKVY010005353.1:0-26973 GCA_964058915.1 Tetropium fuscum | reverse complement strand
CAATTTCGTAAGCCATTTCTTACGACGGCCGTCGGAAGATCTTATGTTATAAAGACCAAATTATTGCGCGGGTGCGAATCCTTTAGGCATTTATTTAAAATTTTTGAAAGGCTAATTCGTAAATATAAAATTGGGTACATTTTTTGTAAAATTCGGTACACCATTATTGAATATTTAAAGAATAAAATATATTTTCACAAAACTTCAGTAGATAGACAGTTCAAGCAGATATAGGTCAAGAAATGGTCTAATCAGAGGTTTGGTCATCTTGTATTCTGCATACAAAGTGAGCTGCGAATATGAGCAGCTATAATTTCTTATAATACATAACTTAAAAAGATGTATGCTACGAAAACCATTAAAAAATAAAGAGAATAATTATTGAATAAAGGAAACATTTAATTCTGTTTATAGTACAGACAGGCACACAAAAATGCTTGGAGGTAAATGTTACTGAACAAAGCAACAAAAAATCAAGTTGGGTAATTAAGAGCGATATTTAATCAATAGCTGGGCACTTGATTACACCCCAATTATTTCTAGAAATGTTCATACACGTTTCTTAAGAACAAATAATTTCAACTATACCCTGGTTCCGAAATAGTGTGGAGTGATTCATCACCAGCATATAGACGGCTCAGGGAGATGAGGGGCGAAGGGAACGAAATTCCATAGGCGTATCATTTTAGAGGGGGCAGAATAAAAAAAATTAAATAAAATATCCAAGTTATTAATATTGTTTTTAAGTATACTTGTGATGGTTCTTTTTTATTATCTTAAGAATATTCCCTCGTATACATTTTTGATATTTTTCAGTTCTCCTCCTGTCAAATTCGGTCGCTTACGATTGGATTTATTGGTTCTAGAACCACTACTACTCGCATTCGTCGCTTCCATCGCATAAAAACATTAAACACTCGCGTATAACACAATATTATAATTAATTTATATCGCGAGTCAACCGTACATAAGACACAGAGAAACGCCACCGTCGCGCCAAAACATACATGCGTCTTTACCTGTGGGCAATGAAATTTAATTTAATTTAGAACCGCCTAAAACTAGCCAATGAGAGCGGTAGACCCGGTTACTAATGTGTTCTGCCCACCATTTCTATAGTGTACACAAATTTGCACACTAAGAAATTCTGTGATCCATTGCAAATAGGCAGACCGTTCAATTGTGATTGTGATGTGATATTATGTATGAATCACTCCACACTATTTCGGAACCAGGGTTATAATTGGTCGCCATGGTCTCCAAATCTCTTCATTAGAATCAAATATACATAAATTAGGCATTTTCGCAGGACCGAATACTGATGGGAACAAGTATTGGTAACAAATTTGTAAATTAAAAATTGCTAACAAATCATTTTCTGAAATCATAAAATCTGAGGTGGTACGAGATTTTTAAGCTAGAACGTTGCACTTTCTCAGTTTCTTTTTTATAATATATTTATTTATAACTTCTGACAATCGCTTAACGCTTAAATTAACGCTAAAAATACATCTGTACATAATTAGTTTCTATTCATTTTACGTAAAATGAGCTCAGGCACATCGTTCTGCGATTAATGAAAACCTAGTTATGGTCTCTTCAAGTTTACTAAATAATTTAGGGAAACACCTAAAAAAATCATTGAAAATCATTAAGACTTAATCGTTAAATTCTCAATCCCATTGGTAAAAAGTTATAAACAAAGAACCGAAGAAGTAGTGTTCACTTTTATACGTAATTCCAATTCCGTTATTTTCTGAGATTATAGAATTTTTGGTAATATTACCTCCAGATCTACAAATATATACAAAAAACCGGCCAAGTGTGAGTCGGACTCGTGCATGAAGGGTTCATTCAGTACCATTATCTATAAAAACGGCAAAAAAATCATGTCTGTTGTATGGGAGCCCTACTTAAATATTTGTTATATTTTGTTTTAACGTGTGTTGCCGTTATCAATATCGAGCAAAAACGAGCAAAAAAAAATCACGTTTGTTGTATGGGAGCCCCCTTAAATATTTGCTTTATTTTAATTTAATTATTTATTTTTCAAGTTAATATATAACTAAATATTCTGTGAATATTTCAAGCGTCTACCTGTTGCCGTTATCAAACGAGCAAAAAAATCACGTTTGTTGTATGGGAGCCCCCTTAAATATTTATTTTATTTTGTTTTTAGTATTTGTTGTTATAGCGGCAACAGAAATACATCATCTGTGAAATTTCAACTGTCTAACTATCACGGTTCATGAGATACAGCCTGGTGACAGACGGACGGACAGCGGAATCAGTAATAGAGTCCCATTTTACCCTTTGGGTACGGAACCATAAAAACGAACTATTACTAATTTTGTCCTAGTTTATGTGCATTTGACAAGGCTTAAATCTACCGCAAAGAGAAAATAATCGCTAATTTCGCAAGTTATAATTTCAAATGATAAGTGTCGTCAAGCGTCACTTGAAATTTCTGACCAATGGAATCTCCGTATAACTATATTCCCAGTTTATCTGCTTGCCCACAGCGGTATAAGGATACTTGGTTTCTACCTTATTTATTTTATCCGGCGTTTATACTGTAATAATTGTAAAACGCTATTTCAGCCTTTATTCTGAGAATAGTAATTTGGAGTATATATACTAGCATTGTAAAACCGACCATTACACGGATATTTGTAATAAATAGAAAATTTTTAACCTGGACCAATGATAATATCTTAATAAATTAAACTTCAATAATATGTTAATAAATTAACATTAATAATATGTATAACAGTTAAAACTATATAAATGGACTCTAGGGTAGTTATTCTGATTGGTTATTATTTCTATTCGATATTTTTATATAGCGATTAGAAATCAAAGGTGTTGACAATATTTTTGTCTGTGATAAAAAAATATCTAAAGTATGTAGGTACTTAATTAAGGTTGTAAATCCCATAGGTAAATGTAATAACTCACAACTAATATGTAGTTGTATAAGTATGTATCTCTCTTCTAGTTCTTGAAGTATCAACTTGATTAAAATCAATAGAGTAGAAATTTGTGAAATCTGTTTTAGGTAGGTAGTATTTATTCTGTAAATGTCACTTAATAAGTGCTAATTTTATACTTTCAGGTTGCTTGTGGCGCGGTGTCAAGATTACTGACACCACATAGAGATTTTATTACATAGGTACTAATAATACACTTTATTACACCTCAATTATTATTGCTGAATAAATTTTCTAGTCAGTAAAACAGCAAAATAAAATGTAATTAGCCTGCTTCTTTTCCTGAAGAAGCCAGAAACATATCTTATAACTTATAAATATACATTCGCGGTTGAACATATTTTTCTATAAATATGTATGTCATTAAACCAACCTTATTATAAATTAGAGAAAAATACGAGTTGGAAAAGATTCAAATAGAATTAGTTAATAAATACACAGGTCCTACAATTACTCATAAACACGTTGAAATGTAAAAATACCATGGGATGCAACAGTAATAACTTGGGATCAGGATTAAGCAACCCACTCCTACACAGAATTTACAGAAGCGCAAAATGCATTACATTTAAGAAGTCCCATTAAAATTCTTATTTTAACGAGTCACTGAAAATTTAAATTTATAAAATTCACTTATCAAAATAACAATATGAAATGCAAAATAGTGCAATGGTTTATATGGCATAAGATCATCATTTTTGTGACTTGACCAAGAAAAGAGACAAAAATTAAAGTAGATTTATTAATCCTATGTAACACAATGATTATTTTATCTTATTTTAATGTGTCAACATTGTTAACAAGGTATGATTTCATATAAAATAACAGATAAATATCACTTTCTTTGTATAGATTGTGATTATTCATATGAAGACAATAAACAATAAAAATTATATTAAGTAATTTGTATAAAACTAGTATAATATTTGATGTACAAACAGTTTCAGAGTAACACAATTTAAAATAAACATCTAATTTAATTTTGACAGGAAATAGTCATTAATGTTAATATGTTTCATAATTAGTTTATTAATAAACATTCCTAAATAAACACCTTTTGCCTTATGACTGGTTGATATTTTAAAACAAATTTAATATTTGCTATTTTTCACGATGGAACAAAGACTAGATACTCCACTTAATATGTGGATGAATGCTTTCGTGGTCGCAGTCATTTACCAGATAAATCATCATGAAAACCCTACTTATATACATGATGTTTTGAAATTGATAAGAGAGATTTTAAGAGCTGAATTTTCAGGAAAAATTAAGGGGGTGCATAGTGTATGCATGTGTATAATTTGTGTATGTATGTGTATAATTTAATTATTGTGTGTAAACTATCAATTTTGAAAAGAAAACTTGAGAGATTTTAAATAAGGAAATGTTGACCCCAGACGCATTAAAAAGTTCTGATGTGAGATATTATAAGGGTTGACTTTTTTATCCCCTTGTAATATCTCAAGGTTACAAAAACTGTCATTTTATTAGTGCAAGTTGCCCACGAAATGCCATTCTTCTAAATTCTTCCATAGTAGAGAAAGTAGGTATTAAATAAAAACACAACTTTGGAGGACTAGAGGTTTTGGAAAAAAAATATGAGATCCCCTTAATTTTTGCTGAAATTTTACCTCTTAAAATATTTCACATTAATTTAGAAACACCCTGTTTATTACCTATATGGCAACTTTTTCAAATCGAAAAGGAAGAAAAATTATAACAGTGGTAATTAAACTCCAATAACCGATTTATACAGGAGGAAGGAAAATAATATTAATTTACAGATTATCATTTGTTCAGATAAAGGACTCCTAAATATTTTGGGTTTGGCAATGTAAACAAACATAGTGATTTATATCAATATCAAGTGATTAATCTCTCAAATACATTATTGATTTTTATTGCTAGGAGAGCACTCACTGCTCTTATTTTTTAAACAATGCTTTACGCAATTCTTATCTCTAAGGCAGTAGCATTAAGTAATGTTTGAAGAAACTATTTTGCCATTTATCTGAATATTTTTAGCATGATAATTACTCCAATAACTGTTTACCTGCTCATTTGTTAATCACTTATTGACATACAAAAAATGTACCTAGATAATTAACAGATCAACCAGCTTACCTGAAGGAAGGTTGATCCAAATTATATGAGTTTTTGTCGATTCGAAGAATTACTACTTGTAGTCGCAATTTATCGGCGCTAGCTCGAACTTCAAAGTAAAAATGTTTTGTTCAGCAAAATCTACCACTGGCTACATTCATCACGTCGTATCCCAGACTACACATCATCACTGAAATTTTGAGAAGGTTTTGGCCCTAGTAGACCAAGGCTGAAAGCCTTTGAAAATGGTAAAAAGTGAATAAAAATAATAGGATGAAACCCATTGGAAAAGGAAGAGAATATAACAAAAATGAAAGGAAAAATAAATTACTGGCAATCTGAGGTCAGGAAGTGGAAGGGGGCGAGTTTTTAAGGGTAAAAAACGGTTTATCTCGATCCGGCAAACTACAAACTTTATTTTTCTTAAAAAAAATATAAGCTAACATTATATTTATGAAGCACTATTCGGTGAAGCTAGTAATACCCTTCTAGCAAATGAAGATGGGTCAGCTACAAGAGGTCTATTGTAAAATTTTACAAACATTTGCAAATTTTCCATCCACCCAGCAGTTTTGCGGATTAGCTCACAAGATACACCCCCCCTTGAGGCAGGTGAGTTTTTTTGAAATTCAAACACACTTTATGTTTGGGCAAGCATCGATTGTGGAGTTGCGAAGATCTCGGTCCAATCCATGGTGTGTGAGGGCAGATAGGACAGAAGAAATATCATCCGAAATTTCTGGTGCCACTATCATCGGAGTAGATTTATTGCCAATGAGCCAAAGAAGGCTCTGATGTTTTACAGGGTTGCTGTCAGTAGCCTTTTTATCCACCAGACTCGCGAGGGGGCGAGTCATATCAGTCATCTTCTGATTCTGCATCAGAATGTGCTGAGATTTCAACTTCTGAAGCACCGGAACCTAGGAAGAATTGTTAAATCAGGACCTAATAAAAGGAATAATGAAAGAAAACTTGGCCTGGGCGGTAGCCAGAAACAGCGACACTTACGCATTACACTGTTAGCAAAGAGCCCCAAGTTATTCTTATAAAGAGAGGAGTAATAAAGTTGAAGTGGAGTAATAAAATGGGTACTTACTTGGATTGTCTAAAACATATTCCAAAAGTTCTCGTAATCTCCGTTTTTGGGAATGCTTTGTAGTCATCTTTTAAAATGTCACTTAACTCCCGAAAAAACGTCCGATTCTAACGCTCGAAAAATTTACGGTGATGATATGTAGTCCAAGATACGACGTGATGAATGTAGCCAGTGGTAGCAAGATTTTGCTGAACAAAATATTTTTACTTTGAAGTTCAAGCTAGGGCCCCGATAAATTTCTACTACAAGTAGTAATGTGAGAAATAATAAATAATAGTAATAATAGTAATGTGAGTAATTATAAATAAAAAGTACTTACACCTATTCAAGTAAACTTCTATGTTCTTTAATTTCTTGATGGCAGTATGGTCACAATCCGTATACAAGGCCTGCACCGTATCCAACAGTGAATCAATATTACCCTTGCCACGAGGATCATGAATCCGCTCTTCCAGAAGACGGAGTCTCCTCTTCCGATCTTCGTCATGTATTATCTCCATCTTAAAAATTTACTAACTAATCACGACAATACACTATGATACATGCAGAGAGTAATGCAAATCCCTGATCCTGTAAATTAAAATACGATACATTCAAAGATAAATTAAAACATCAGGTTACCACTCAATGTTGCATTTTTTATATTGATAATAATGACAATTGCAACAATGAATGTTATTCTCGTATTTTATTACATTAGCTATCTCTCATATTATTTATATTGCCATTTAAAATTATTAAGAGGTGTATGACTTTCAAATATTAAGAAAGTACTCGTAATGTGTAAAAGGGATAAGGAATCGGGCCTGTCAAACACTTCTAGCCGAAATCTTGTAATTTCTTTGTACTAAAATGAATCAAATCTATTTACCTTATCATTACAGAAGCACGGAAGACAAACTTATATCAAAAGTCATAAAGATCACTAATAATTATTAAACACATAAAAACTATTAAATAAATCCCCGAAAAAAATCATATTTACTTTTATATCAAAGCAGCCATTTTAAAATTAATCATCGAAAAACTGATTTCGATTTACGTCACTGCTACACCGGTCGCGTAACGTAAAACGTAACTGTCTTTCCCAATGACAGTTATGATCCGATCACTTATCTTATCAGGTCTCCTATAACATTTCTCTTGATTTCAAATCATGCTATGACATTTAAACATAATGAGATTTATGTGTAGGTATATTCGACTATATATTATATAATTTGCAATTAAGGTTGTATCATTTTGTGAAAGCAAAAAAGTGTCTTTTTGGTTTCACATCTCCTCTATTCCAACCACAAAACACTTAAGTAGGTACTTTTTACCAACATTTTAGCTTTCTGTTTCTCTGAGAAAAAAGGCATAAACAATAAAGTGCACTGTACTTGTTAATCCTGGATTAAGCCTGACTTATTTTGACATATTTTCATGCAAATGTGTCAAAATAAGTCAGGCTTAAACATAATCCAGGATTAACACTTGAAATTATTACCACTTCATTACAATGTAGTGATTAGTAGTGATCTTCTCTATTCTTTTATCTGCTCTTTTTACTTGCCAATAAATTTTTCTTACACGCTCACGGCCCGCGCTACCACCACAGCGATTTATGAAGGACGAAGTCATACCAAAGAAGAAAGAGATTATACTTCTGTGGTCATACTAACTAAAAGCTGCTAGAAAATGTCGCATATATATGTGAAAAATCCACTGTTCTTTTTAAGAGCGAAATATCTATGGAACCAACTCACATAATCTTTGTAGAATATATTATTAATTAGATGGTTTGTGGAAACAACTGTCATCCATAGATTACATAGATTCTGTCCAAGAATACAAGAACAATACTCTTCTTTATGCGAGCCCGCAGACCGAGAGCACGGACAAATGACGCCGAAATCCGCTAGGGGATTACCGGCGGCCTACCTATCTTCGGGAGTCTACGTCAACCTTCGTGCTTTTCCAGTGCATGTGCTTTCTCAGGTTAAGGTGCAATTGTGCGCGGTATCGCTCTGCGCAGGGAAGAGTCCACCGCCATTAAGTTTATCTTTCGACGTATTTTGTGCCGCCCGAAACACGCGGGCTCGGTCTCCGGGTCTCCTTGTTCTAGTCTTCTTGCTTCTTGGTTCTGTCACAGAAGATAGAGCTTTCTCTCTTCTGTGGTTCTGTCTCTGTCATCGATTGTTTGACGTTTGACTTATTTTAACAAATAAATGTTTATTTTTTGTTTACATACCTGTTTTGCGGTTCGCAGGTACCGATTTTCGAAAAACGTGGTGCTAGAGCCTAAAGCCAAAGTAGGAATGTGCTAGCTTAGGTACTTTTTTTTTCCTGTAAAACTGATCTTAAGCCGGTATATCAGAAAGTCGATGGATTTACAATTTAATAATTCACGTGGATAACCTTAAAATGGATTCCAAATATAATATTGGTATTAACAAAACTGGCACAATCTCCAAGTTTCAGATGAAATTAAAGCCTACCCCTATTATTTTTAATAATAAAAATGGCTCTCCTAGTCCTAAGAAAATAAAGCTATGTGAAAAGGAAAACAAGAAAGCGATTACCAATTCCAATAATAATGGCAATAACAATTTTCACGTGAAACCAAAAATTAGTATCCAAGATCAAAGAAGAAAGTTGCCAGTGTTTGATAAGAGAAATAAGCTGTTGGAAATAATAAAAAGACATAAAATTCTAATAATACTGGGTGAAACGGGTAGTGGTAAGACTACACAGATACCGCAGTATATATTTTCAGCTAGATTGCAAGAAAATGGAATGATTGCTGTTACTCAACCTAGAAGGGTGGCTGCAATAAGTGTAGCATTGAGAGTTGCCCAGGAATATGGACAAGGGGTATGATGACTTATCAGTAGCTTCTAGTAAAGTTTGTTTCTAATATATTTGTTATTGTTACCTACTTCTTAATTTGCTATGTTAATCTTATTTTTACAGATGTCCGTAGGTGACATAGTTGGTTACACAGTGCGGTTTGAGGATGTCACATCAAAGATAACTAAAATAAAATATTTAACCGATGGTATGTTATTGCGGGAAGCCATGTTTGATAGACTATTAATGGAATATACGGTTATTATTTTGGACGAGGCACATGAGAGGACGATTCATACTGATGTATTGTTTGGTATAGTTAAAAAGGCGCAAAAAATCAGGGAGGAAAGAAAATTGTCACCTCTAAAAGTAAATAATACGTAAACATTTTCTTCATCTCATTTTTTTTTAAGCAACATTAATTGTTCTTTCCAGTAACAAATTAGTGAATAATTATTGTGTTGTAGCATAATTTTTAAATTTTATAATAATTCTGTTAATATTATAGATAATTATTATGTCAGCTACAATGGACGTAGATCACTTTTCAAGGTATTTTAATGGCTGTCAGGTTGTTTATCTCGAGGGAAGAACTTACCCAGTTAATGTATTTTATACGCTTAAACCGCACGATGATTACCAAACAAGTTGTGTGGCTACATTTTTTAAAATTCATAGGGAAGCCCCACCTAAGTAAGTAACCACCTTACTTTCCTTAATGCAATCAATCAAACTGTGACGAAATATTTCTATAACTTCTTAAACAAAATACCTATTTATTTTATGTTTTTAACTAACAAATTTACATTCTTTAGTGTGATTCGTCTTTTAGCCATGACGTCTTGATATTCTTAACTGGCCAAGAGGAGATAGAAGCTTGTGCGCATCAAATCAGGCTGTTAGCTAAAGATCCAGAAGTTCAGGGTCCGTCTGTCAAAGTTTGTACTCTGTACGCGGCTCAACCTAGTACACAGCAGATGATGGCATTTCAGCCCTCCCAACCAAATACGAGGAAAGTAGTTATTAGTACAAACATTGCAGAAACTAGTATAACGATAAGTGGCATCAAGTATGTGATTGACAGTGGCATGGTCAAAGCCAGGTAAGTGCAGCATTTTAGTTTTTCTAGGAAAAGGAAATGTACATACGTTTTTTAATAGATCGTATCACCCATCGACGGGTTTGGAATTATTGAAAGTCCAAAGGATATCTCAAGAGCAAGCCTGGCAAAGAACGGGAAGGGCCGGTAGAGATTCAGAAGGCTATTGTTACCGAATCTACACTCGATCTCAGTTTGAACTAATGAAAAAAAACATGATACCAGAAATACAGAGAGCTAATCTCAACACAGTTGCCTTACAATTATTAGCTTTAGGTATCCACTCTTTGCATTTTGATTTTATAGATAAGCCACCGAAAGAAGCAATAGTCGCTGCATTTGAACAATTGAAAGTCCTCGAAGCAGTGGAAAATATAGACTCCAATAACTTAACTGCTCTTGGCAAGAAAATGGCCAGGTTTCCATTAGATCCACGATTTTCCAAAATTCTGCTCTCCGCCCAGCAATACGGATGCCTTGAAGAAGCCTTAACAGTTATAGCACTGATCAGTAGTGAGTCAATTTTAATCAGTCCACCCAGCAAACGAGAGCAAGCCCAAAGTGTGAGGCAAAAATTTTGTTCTGCCTACGGAGACCACTTGACACTTTTAAATATATACAGAGAATACAACAATATTGGCCAGAATAACAGAAGGAGCTGGTGTCATGAACATTTTATTAATGCGAGGAATATCTTGCACGCTAGAGAAGTTAGAAACCAGCTGCAGGAGATATGCAAAAAGTGTGATATTACTGTTTCTTCGTGTGGTAGTCAAATGGATCAGCTGAGGAAATGCTTGTTGGCAGGTCTTTTTGTTAATGTGGCTGAGCTTCACAGAGATAGGCAGTACATCACGGTAAGATATGGATGTTTAAAAAACTATTTTTAAAAAATTTCGAATTAAATATAGTTATATTTTTCAACATTTACTGAGAAAATACGTGTACAATACAACTTTGATAATCCGGACAGTTTGTTTTTACATATTTCTGACACCTGAAGTGTGAATTAAGGGGGTACATTTTTTATATGTGTAGCTGTAATAAAATACACATGGCGTACAGTGTCACATACATAACCGGTATAAAAAATTATAAGGGCACAAACTCCAGACTAGAAATAATAGTATATTATGGTGAAGCCCATTTATTGATGGCTATTATGACACGGCCATGAGAATTATAACATGAGCCTTAGGCGAATGTCAGAATGAATGCGAGTGTCTTAATAGCCATTAAATATGAGTTGCATACACTATTTTTTCTACGACCAGTCATAATAAAACATCAAAAATTAACACTCATAAACGTAACTCGACCCTTTATTTTTGAAGGATGATGACCAATGACATAGCCAGGATCTCATTTTTTTTGGTGGGAGGTATGCTTGGTTCATACAGGAACTAAGAGTTACCTAAACAGCATAATAAGATAAAAATAAGATTTGCACTTTGACAGCTGTCAATTTGGGCAATTTGACATCTGATTTGAATTCAGCAATTTCAAAAACATAAACCTAGACATTAATATCAGAAAAATAAGTTATTTAAAAATCTATAAAGACTGCACGAATAAATAAACCTGTGGTGGAGCTTTGGAGCTTCCAAGGTCCGTAGCAGCCAAAGTATTGATTTTCGAGCTTTGTGCCCATTGAGACATTTGCTTGGGATGACGAAACCTAAAACATATCCAAAATCAGACGATTTTACCGAAACCCAATTTCCATAGATTATTGCGGGGTCCTTTCACCCTCTAGTAGTAAGCAGATTGCTCCCACCGCATCAGTTTCTTGGTTAGTCAAGTCCAATATTATTGGTTTATATTCAACACATGATTGTGTGCATTCATTTGGAATGATGTAGTCTTCTGCAATTATTGGTCAGAGTAATCTGTCCTAATTACAGAGGTAAAATCATAGTATATGTCTGGATAGCTGGAGTGTCTGAATTACCGAAGTAGTACTGTACTATGATTATAGTTATCGGTGTCACAAAATAACGTTTTAATAACTAATGTGATCAATCATATTTTTATTCTAAATTTTATTAAATATCCATTGTTTTGTAGCTGGACAAGAGGCAGGTTGTCCAAATCCATCCGAGTTCTTGCCTGCATGGGCAGCAACCACATTTTGTGTTGTTTACTGAAGTAGTGCAGACAAATAAATGCTACCTGAGGGGTCTCACAACAATAGAGAGTGACTGGTTAACGGAAGTCGCCCCAGAATACTTTAAAAGCCGTAATTTTAAGTTGAACAGAGACAGTTGATAATAATAATAGCGTAATTGTTTTACTACGGTGTTACTATATGATGTATTGTAAAGTTGATTCTTATTTTATTCGTTCATTACATTATAATACTTTATTAATTTCTTACGCTTTTATGTATTGTATTTGACAGAATGACATTTTTGATAAATCTCCGTACGTACATACAATAATTGGTTACATACAGTTAAATAAAAACCATCATGGATCATTGTATTGTTATATTATGCTGCTGTGATTTATTCACATATGTTATATGTTTAACACATCCCACATAATATATGGTTATCTCATCGCTATAAGTATCTATAGATCTCATAGTATGTTTCCATACATTTTGCGTGCCCAGATTTCGTGTTGTCTAACGGTAACTATATCATATCGCGTATTGTGCAATGTCAGAGAATAAAACATTTCCTCTCCATTCCAATACTTGTCTAGCACAGATAAAATTGCATAGATCAAATATTGACAGCTCAAAGCTAATAATCATCTACAAGGCCAGAGACATATTAAATATCACTGACAAGGCTGATTCGCTGATTTATAGAATCCCGTACGCCCGGCCGTCGCCCCACTGTATGGTCTGTGGCCCCACTGACAAAAAGCGATTTTTAAAATACCGTAGCGTAGTTCTGGCGCATGAGCAGTACCGTGATTTATTCACATAGAGGTTATATTTGAAATACTCGTAAAACATACATTTTGCATTATTATATTTGAAATACTCGAAAAACATACATTTTGCATTATTATATTTGAAATACTCGAAAAACATACATTTTGCATTATTATATTTGTCTAGTATATATATATATATATAATATATATATATATATATATATATATATATATATATATATATATATATATATATATATATATATATATATATATATATATATATATATATATATATATATATATATGTATATATATATATATATATATATATATATATATATATATATATATATATATATATATATATATATATATATATATATTATATATATATATATATATATATATTATATATATACTAGACAAATATAATAATGCAAAATGTATGTTACATATATATATATATATGTATATATATATATATATATATATATATATATATATATATATATATATATATATATATATATATATATATATATATATATATATATATATATAAATATATATATATATATATATATATATATATATATATATATATATATATATATATATATATATATATATATATATATAATATATATATATATATATATATATAATATATATATATATATATATATATATATATATATATATTATATATATATATATATATATATATATATATATATATATATATATATATATATATATATATATATATATATATATATATATATATATATATATATATATATATATATATATATACATATATATATATATATATATATATATATATATATATATATATATATATATATATATATATATATATATATATATATATATATATATATATATATATATATATATATATATATATATATATATATATATATATATATATATAACACGAATAGTATTATAAACAAAATTTTTCACTCAAATTACCCGACGTTTTTTAAATAAAATAAACAAGCAAGGAGCAGAATTTGAAATGTAAGCAGTGTTAACTGCGCACGCTTACAATCGTGTTCGTCCATTGGTTACCGTAAGCATAGACCGTAGGGCCGCAACGGAATCACAGCTTATCATAAAAGTTGGTCATATTTTGGGTGGACGGAATACGGTATCCGGTTAAGATAGTTTGTAGATAGTTTAAAGAACGTGCTATTGCTGAACATTATATGATGGCGGGCGGACGGACGGTAATTTATAAATCAGGCTTTAAATCTCAAATTTTCATCCGAGTCTTAAATACAACTTCACATACATCAAGTACATAAAGCCCGGTTTACGCAATGACGGTTTATCATCACGGACATTAAGCCCGGTTCACACATACAAAAGCAAATATAAATTCATAACAGATGTATTTTTAAATCTATTTAAACCTAAATTTGTCCACATTATTGGATAATTTGTCCACATCATTGGACGTTTGTGTCTTGAACAAGTTATTTTTCAGTTCTTTCAAGATAAATGTTACACAAATTATTTCTATTTTAAAACGCCAATATCATCAATTGGCACGATTCGGCGATCACATACCTAGCTACCTTTGTGTCTTATCTGTGATACCTTGCCAGAGCACACTACATAACCTTTTAATTTTCAAGTTTTCATTACATTACAAATATTCGGAATGTTGTTGGATGGTTGTTGGTGTCATATTGGCGGGACAACATGCTCTCAAAGGAATGTTAACGGATCGTGCTATTACCCTATTACCGAACTTTCTGCGGTAGGGCGGACTGACGAGGGCAATTTATAAATCAGGCTATAATTCAACGGCAATTGTTTGAAAGTAACTTAAAATTTCGGAATATACCTATCCAGATCCAGTAGTTCACCGCCAGAGTAATCACATTAAACAGCAATTAACAGGTCCCGATCACAGTTGTTGTGGATGCTTTGCAATGATTACCTAATATTTACAGATTTATTATAGTTATGTTCTGTGGTTATGTCTGCTAGTGTTTTGTGCACAGTCTCTGGTACAGATAGTATAATGTTTTTGTGCTGTGTTTCTGTGTTGAAGTTGATGCGAGTCTTGAATATTGTTTGAAACTTTGTTTAAAACACAATCACATTTCGTTCATTGACATTGTCATAAAATTAAAAGTGTATGTACAATTTTACTTTTTCAGTTTAGGTGTTTTGTTAAATTTCTTTGATATGGATCTATTTTCATTTTTTTTCAAAATATTACGCCACTTAACCTAACTTTTTCTAGAATATTCTGGTGAAATACTTGTAATAATTTACTTAAAATTTCAGATATAAAATGGCTTTGATGTTAGCGTCGAGGCTCTATAGAGCTCCTGTGCTGCAGAAGTCTGCTCTGAAGCAAATACGAAACACAAATATTTACCGAACATTTGCTGATGATGGACCTAATTCTCTTAGCAGAGCTGCCCGGAGACGGCAAGCAACGCTTAAGGAGAAAATCATGGCCCCAGCAGGAGATACAGGTTAGAAATAGGATCTAATGAATTTTAAACTTCTTAATATTCTATTTATTACAGCATTCAATATTGGGAAGGGTCTGGTTGCCGGGGGTTCGTTGCTTGGTGTCGGTGCCTTAGCTTATTATGGCCTCGGCTTCGGAAAAGAAGCAGGACTGATAGATCATCAACAGTAAGAATAATATAGTCAGATTTTAATTTTATAAATAATTATTAATAATAAACAAATCAAAGTCCAGTGTAATATTTGTATAACATTATTTTAGTGTGTGGCCGGAATATGTTAAGCAACGTATCAAGACAACATACATGTACTTCGGGGGATCGGTGGCCATCACAGCTGCAAGTGCACTTGCAGCTGTGCGATCCCGTGCTATTATGAATGTAGTGATGAAAAATGGATTTATGGTAAATAAAAAATAATTACAAAAATACCAGGTACTCTGCTATAACTTTAAATTTTAGGGTATGGCAATTAGTCTAGCAGCCATTATGGGAACAGGAATGCTCGTGCAAAGCATTGAGTATCAAGAAGGATTCGGAGCTAAACAAATGGCATGGATTCTTCACACGGGAACGCTAGGGGCAATATTGGCGCCTATGTGCTTTCTAGGGGGTCCTTTGTTAATACGAGCTGCATGGTTAACGGCTGGAGTAGTTGGAGGACTTAGTACAGTCGCAGTAAGTATTTTGTTGTCTATTTATGTTTCGAAAATAGTGTTCAAGGGATGTACTTTAATTACTTTATTGCTTTGATTACTGTGCTAACACAGATAAATTTGGCAAGTGGGAATTTCTATATGGGACTTTATCTCCATACGACAGTGTAGGCGTTTTTATTATCTTAATTACTATTATTTTTTTTTCACTAGGCATGTGCACCCAGTGAGAAATTCTTATATATTGGAGGGCCTCTAGCTATGGGGTTGGGCGTAGTTTTTGCTTCATCTATTGGGTCAATGTTTCTCCCACCAAGTACGGCTTTAGGAGCTGGTCTCTACTCGATATCCCTATATGGGGGCCTTCTCTTATTCTCTGTGTTTCTTCTTCACGACACCCAACGAATTGTCGCTCAGGCTGAAAGGTATCCAGCAAATCCTGCAATGTTTGGAGTTAGACCGTATGATCCTATCAATGCGTAAGTACTTCGAAAATAAGTTTTTAATTTGATACCGTATAAGTCCTTACATAATATAACTAGGAAAATATTATACTTGCTATGCAGTAGGTACTAGAGTACAGTATAATTATCGACAAGCAGTGTTGCCAAAATGATCTGAGATCATCGGAATTGAATTAAAAATCGTGACGTTTTTAAAAGTCATATAAAAGGGACCAAAATAGATTGAAGGAAAGAATAAAAGTTTATAAAAACAAATATGTATTTATTTTCTGCATTCATCAAACATTTTTAAAAATTGGAAAACAAAAACACGTTATTGCACAGTATATTTAAGAAATGTAGTACCTAGTTAGTCAGAATCGCTAGATTCATCTTTTTTAATTAAATATGTCGCTTTAGTTCCTAACTTTTGAATCATATTTTTGTTTAGGTCAAAATCATAGCATGTATCCTTTCCCATTAACCGTTTGGTATGCAAGATTCCTTCAACAGTATCAACTTTTAATTGGTTTCGAAACTGTGTTTTTGTTAAATTTTTCTGAGAATATTCTCTCTACAGCAGCACTTCAATGGGGGTAAACACAAAATATAAAAAACAAACTTAACTAAAGTTGGGGTCTTTAGGGAATCATCACCTATTTTGACCAATGCGATTTTTTTCCAAAACATCACCAGCTAGGACCAGCTAGATGTTTATGAAAATACTGCATACTGCGAAATGAACTCAAAATTAATTTTGTTTTAATATTAAAAATTTAGATATTTTGTAAGTCACGCCTTTCACAGAGTTATTTTGTATACTTAATACGATTTTAAATTTGCCATAAAATTTTTAAACAGTTCAATAGACGAGAAAAGTCGTGACACCACGAAAGTGCCTGTGTAAGTGAAAGGTTGTTAGTGCCTGACTGATTCCAAACACAAATAATTCGCATGTAAATTTTTGCTAAGAAATATTTTTGATATAAATTTAAAGATGTTTTATCAATCAATTCCATGAACTTCTATAGTTAAGCCAATTAGACAAGGGTTGAAAATTTTTGTAACCAAAAAAATAATAGTAGGGTGAAACCCCTTGGAAAAGGAAGAGAATATAATAAAATTGAAAGGAAAAATAATTTCCAGCCAAACTATGGAAGTCCTATGGAAAATAGTTAAATGGCAAAGTTGTAGGTAATAAAAAGACCTGCAACTTTTGTATTGACACTTTTTTCACATAACTTTATTAGCTAATTTTTGGTTTTTTATTTTTCTTTTACAAAAATTTTTTTTTTAAAGAAATTTGGTGAAAACTCCTTTTTATGCTCCAAACACACTGTAATTTTTTTAATTTAAAATATTTATTTTTTCACCTTATTTTGAATTAATATCAAAAGAGCACCCTAATTTTCAATCGAAAATATCTGCTGTTTTAAAAAAGTCGGTGGGCTTTTTGTTCGTTGAAATCTCTATTTTATGATGGTGTAAAAAAATATATACATTATTATAATAAATGTTCTCAGAAAATGCAAAGAAACGAAAAGAACTCGAATCCGGTTTTTTTTTAATCATTATGTACAATTTTGAGCTATTTATTAAAATTTACACTTTAATTACTCGAAAAACTTAAGATTCCATGTTACATTGCTAAACAAAAAAATTGCAAAGCCAAATATACTACTATAATTAACAACCAAATAAGTTAATAAAGTTAATATTTAATAAGACATCTACAATATTTTGAGAAAGTTGTAGAATCTTCTTCAAATTATGTGTGTAGATGCCTATTTATTGCTATTTTAAGATAACTTATATACCTGAGTGACCTACGGAAAATTTTAGCTCATCAGAAGGTATTTGTAAATATAAATCAAATCTATTTATAAATGTAAAAATGATAAATATAACACTGAATCAATTAAGATTTCGAAAATATCAATTAGCAAAAATTATATCATCTTTCATATTGGCAAATCTCCCACCCACAGAAGGCGCAGCAGAACAACATTGTTACAGGGCATATTATCAGCTTCAAACTTGGCTGGGTAACGAACTGACAGCAACACTTGTAACTTTCATGTCGATAGTTTTATTTTGTTTCTACATGCCGATTGTTTGTTAACATAATTTTGCATGTTGCTTAATTGAATAAAAAATATACAATTTTTGCAGGTCTATTTCAATCTACCTGGATACTATAAATATCTTCATCAGAATAGCGACCATTTTGGCAGGCGGGCAGAACCGTAAGAAGTGAGCTTAATTTAATTTTCATTTTACTTTATAAAATACCTTTGCAAAATTGTATTTAAAATAAAAAGTAGCTCTAAGTTCTTTTGTGAAAATAAACTATTACTGTATGATAGTGTATATATATTTATTTTAGGATAGGGTAAGGCTAGATATACAAAAGAGGCTGTAATTCTCATAATTTTATTCAAGCTTTGTATTCACAATGATTTGAGTTAGTTTATAATTACAATAAATAACTTCCACAATAGTAGCAGTTTTCCTTTTGAGAAATATTTAGTTGGAGTTAAGTTTTAGGATATACATCTTTGGATACAAGTGCAGTCTTAATGGAAAATTAATCAATGGTGGCATGCAAATGAAAACCAACTTTTATTTATGGCACATTGATATACACTTGGGAGAGAAAATTATGAAGAATATTCAAAATAACAACTGATCTTTTCATTTTACAAAGCTAACTTCAAAATATCCCCTAATATCTAAACACATGGCAAGTGGTCTACCTCTTCAAATAGAATCAAAACGATTTGAAACATGTTGATGTACGGATAAAACTAGCTGAACATCTTATTAAGCTGGTATATTCAAAGAGATAGGTAGGTAGGTACAGGATTCTACATATTTATATGTACAATAAAAGCTTCAGTCAATTGTATTTTACAGAATTGGTGTCTACTTACCACTGATAATTTCTTTAAACAGGAAATATACAATACGACAGACCAAAATTTTAAAAACACCTGTACTGAGATACATGTTTTTATCTGGGTATATATATATATATATATATATATATATATATATATATATATATATATATATATATATATATATATATATATATATATATATATATATATATATATATATATATATATATATATATATATATATATATATATATATATATATATATATATATATATATATATATATATATATATATATATATATATATATATATATATATATATATATATATATATATATATATATATATATATATATATATACGAGGATTGATCATTAAGTTCCAGGACTTTTTGAATTGTTTGGCAATGGAGCGCAGAGCAGTTGGCAGTATTGTTTAGCGTGACTCAGCCCCAGCACTGCAGTTTATTCCAATGCGCAAATGCTTTTGTTTTCCCGAAGTTACAGCTGTTTGTGTAGAAGGAGTTTTGCATGTTTGGTGATTTCTCGATATTTTTCAAGATGAATTTCTCAACGTGTCTGTCAAGTTTTCCATTAAACTGGGTAAAACTTACCCAAACTTTATAAATTATGAAAGAGGCGTATGTGGATGAATGTGTGAGTCAGTTACAGTGTCAGGCATGGTTGAGGAGGTTCAAAGAAGGCCGGACGTTGTCCTACATTCAGGACGGCCATTGACTTAGACTAATGGCGGGCATGTTGAAAGAGTGAAGAGTCTTGTGAAGTCAAAACGTCTTCTAACCATTCGTGAGATGGCTGAAGACTGCAACATTTTATTTGGTTCATGCCAAGAAATTTTGTACCCAAAAACTGACCATGCACCATGTGGCTGCAAAGTCTGTCCCGAGTCATGCCGCCTGTTATCACTTAGCGCCCCTACTCACCAGACCTAGCCCCTGCGAACTTTCTCTTGTTTTCCAAACTCAAAAGGGCAGAGGTTTAACAAGAAAAATCACTAGAGGAGCTAAACAGCTTTCCACAAGAACAGTTCTCAGAGTCCTTCCAGTAGTGGAACTGATGTTGGGAGAAGTGTATACATTTATAATTATTTTTTATTAAATTTTCACGCATTAGTCCTGGAAGTTTTCATCACCCCTTGTATATATTATTTATGAGTGACCTAAATATAACACAAAAATACGGCTTCACTCGCTCGGTTAGTACAAATTTTACCAGGAAGAACATTTTTCCAATCGCCGTTTATAGGGCATAGAAAATAATTTTTCTAATTTTAACATTTAAAGTGACACTTTTCAAAACTCTTTGACATTAGAAAACGTCTTACTTTTCACAACCAGTTACAAAAATCAAAATTTTATGCAACTGGTTTTCTAAAGTTCATTTCATAGTATTTATTAGTTCATAGTTAGGTTATTTGACCTAACAAGCTGTCACACAAGCTGAAACACACTATTTTGTGTAACTCGCTAGCGCTTGTTCCGCAGAAATTTGATTGTTACACAAAATAGTACTTTTCACAACTGGTTACATAAATAGCTATTATATAACCGATACATGTTTTGTTGTAATGACACGTATGTATTGACAGTACAGGTGCATAAAATTTTTGCCTGTCAAGTTTTAATTATCAGTTAGAAATTGTTTCATGCAGAAATCGATATTGTCTACATTACGGATTTAAAGAATTTTAGACATCACCCACAGAAAAATATTTAAGTTTCTATCTATGTTTGTCAATAAAATGTTACTTGTAACCGATTTTCGTCTGCATGATGTCTAATGGGAAAACATTTTTATAAATTCAAAGGAACACATAGTATTAAGCTCAACATCTACATATTATTATTATGTAGTCATAGGTATATGTACAGGAGATGTGATGATATAGAAGTTGCTTAAAAAAAATATATTGATATGTCAAACGTATAAAAAATAAATAAGCACTAATATTAATATCACTAAGGTACCTGCTAAAAAACTACGAATTTACTGTATAAACGAGCAAAATGTGGAGCACGAAACATTTTTGTATCTTACAGTACAGTTCGGGTACTAACGCTCCTTTGAAATCTTAGGTTCAAATAAGCTGCTACATATAAGTCCCTAACGATAAGATTCTGTGTGTACTGGAGCCCATTTAAATTATTAGTGAATAGCCCATCCGTTCAGTGAGAAATTATAGTCGCAACACTTATGGCGCTATGCGTGCAAAATTTTCTGAGATATATTAGATAACAGCAGCTCTTTAGTTTCGAAATTTGTCAGTCTATCGAGAAGCTATTGTTTGCGAAGGTTTTCTTTACCTGTTGAGCCTCAATGGGCTTGACACAAAACGGATAAACTGAACCATCGTTATTACAACATTTTTGACGAACTACTAACTCGGATCCCAAAAACCAAAGGATCCAAAGGTCAAACATGAAAAACCAAAATATCCATAAAAACCAAAAAAAAAAATCAAAAAACCAAGGCTCCATCTTGGATCCAAAGGTGAAACATGAAGGACTGTATTCCTTGTCTGAACCTAAGAATGCCGTATAAAGATTTTTTTCGTACTTCCGGGACTGAAGTAATAACTTTACTCCCTTATGACAGGGACCTTCCGGGATTAAATATTGACGGAAACCCCGGAAGAATAGAATTAAACGACTGATAAGAGTGCATTGATAAGAGCTGTACACATAAAACTGCACATTTTTTTAAACTATAAATTTTAAGTGTTTCTTTTTAGATCTTTTAAATTGTTTTCTACATTAACTCGTTTATTTAGACCTACCTATACTTTAATGAGATTCACGAATTTTCCATTATCATACAAGTTTATAACCAATAGAAATGTGACATACAACAATATTCTGTCAATATCAACTATTGCCTTGAACATCTGACAGATCTAAAATAAATTTTGACAAGTTAGTAAGTATAACTTGTCATTTGTTTACTAGCAAATTTACAAACTCTGTGCTTATTGCAATTAAAATAAGCGAACATGTGTGACAGTGAGAGTGAAATAATTGAAAATTTAACCCCGCCAGAAATTGTTGAACGGGCCGCAAATAATTTATTACCAGTAAAATCAGTAACAACATATGAAAAATTTTACTCGCAGTTCATGGATTGGAGGACCAAAAATAAAATCAGCAGCTTTTCAGAAAATGTCTTATTTGCATATTTTGACGAGTTTTCTAGGAAATTTAAGTCCACAAGTTTATGGATACATTATTCCATCTAGAAATTCACAGTGTCTATTAAACACAAAGAAGACACAGCCCGGAATTAAGTTGGCAGCATTTGTGAGAACGCCTAAATAACCCACGCCCACAGCTGTAATTGCTTACACTTAGTTTTGTGGTTATGTTTTGTGCGTTCCTCTACGAATTGTGTTTTGCTTTACAACAATGTACAGAAACCTGTACATTGTTGTATGAAAATGGAGCCAGGATTTTCGAAAGGAAGTGCAGAAAATCCACTGAAAGTTTTTTTAGATTTTAAGCATGGAGGTCAAAAAGCGCGAAACCACCTTTGCAATATAATACTACTACACCGTTGTGTCATGTTCAAGGTCGTAGGCTCTGTGACATCACTAAGGAAGGATAGTGACGTCACGTAAAAGCACGCGCTTTATTTCCGCACTTGAAATTTGTTTTTCGATAGAATTCTTCATAAAAAAAAATAAAAGAATACGGCGAGATTCTTTTGTTAAACCTTGATTTTCTGATATTTATGTTCTATTTATAATAGTTTCCATATTTCCTAAATTGTAATTTATAATTAATAAATTTCAGAAATAAAGTGTTAATTTTTGTATGTTTTATGACTGGTCATAGAAAAAATAGTGTATGCAACTCACATTTAATGGCTATTAAGATACTCGCATTCATTATGACATTATGAGCATTTCTCATGCTCGTGTCTTAGTAGCCATCATTAACGTTACATAATACACTATTACGCATTCTGAACTCCCTGACGCCTGGTCTATAAAAGAGCTCTTAACGATCTGAGAATGAGTGTTGGTTCTTTTAACCTACCAAACAGTCACGTCCGCAGAAATGCACTTTGGAACTAAAATAAGATAAAGATGAGGCTGAAACAGTAAGTCCTTTGCAAGTGCAAGCAATAACATAATACAAACAGGGGATCCAGTACACACATTTTTGGACATACATACCTAAGTAAGTGTTAAAAATGACTGCAGACATACATTTCCGCTAAAATAAAAAATAGGAGCATACAAAAATAAGTACCACTTTCCATCTTTCGTCGCACGTTGAATAACAGCAGTATTGTACATCCTCAAAATTATTGTTCGCTTGTACTTACAATATTTTACCAACCTTATCCTTTCCTGGTGAATTATACATACACGTCTGCCAATTTGGCTCATGCTATGCTCTCACTTCAATTAGGTAGTACACACCATACTCGAGCTCCTAGTCCAAAAAACGACAAGTACCCAACCCAATTAAAGTAAGCAATTATGAAAATATGTACAAATGAAAGAACCTATTCCAGTAACTAGGTTATTTTTTAACTAGACTTGCTATCCTATGTAAGTGAGGTTTCACGCTACTGTTCAGAGCGGATAACGGCGAAGAAGGGGCTGGCGATGGAGGGGACACATTGTTTTGTTTTGTCGGAGCAAGGTTCTGTTCTTTCAGGACTTGTTCCTTTGCACCTCTGAAAAAATACAATATTCAGATAAGGAATAATAAAGATTTCATATTTATATATGCAGTAGAATACGTATATATCAACCCTCAAGGGACCGGCGACAATCAGTCATTACTAAGGGGACGACATACAAAACAAATGATTACATTATTTGATTCACCAGCTTCTAAATGGTGCATTCTAGTACTTTTTTCTTGGATTGTGAAACACTTTCGCTTCATGGAACTCATTTTAACGCACGTAATGAGTCCTTGGCCTTGCACATCACTGACTGTGACTTACGCATTAATCAGCATATGTAGGCAGCAGAGGGGATACAGCCATGCACAGGACGGTGAGGGGCGGTCGTTTCTAGCAGACAATTTTTCGAAGCGAAGCGAAAAATTGGTTGCTATAAGCAGTTGGTCACTTAAACCCGAGTCGTACTAAACGGATAAGTTTTCATAGTACGTCTATAGGAAACCTAACTTGAGGTTGCATTTTCGTCACTAAATATGGAAGTTGTTATATCCGAATTCTACTGTATTATAAATATATACAATTACCCAATTATTCTAATTTTTAGTACCATGACTGAAAATGATAAATTATGAAAAATTACAGAATATTTGTCTCTCACCTTATATATTTATGCATTAATCCTATTTATCTAGCATTTTTCTAAAAATAAAAATGAAAATGTACACATTAAACCAACCAGTATAATGTCGTTGGCAATCCAAAAACCCCTATGTGCATTTTTTTGTCAAAATAGGGTTAATAACAATGCTAGATTTTTAACCATAATTTTGGAAAAAGATGTTGAAAATATTGGTACAAACGACCCCATAAAAACTCCCATTTTCTCAAATATTGAAAACAAATCACAACAATACACTAGATAACAATCTTAATAGTTTAGACCTGGACAATGAATTACAAACATTTGTAGAAGATTTTGATAGTACTAACTACAAAAAATCTCAACACTGAAATGTCAATAAATATCCCAGCAATGCAATATGACCACTAATGTTACTATATATGCAAATATGTATAATACCAATGAAAAGGGAATGTTTAATAAGGTTTTCTGTGTCTCCTGAATAATTGAGTAAAAGTTAACTCTTGTAACACTTAAATGGTCACACAATTTGGACTTGGTAACACAATTTGGATATACATTTATTTGTCACCAATAAGTCGAGAAATTTTACATACTCTTAATTAGGTATAAGAAAATCTATGGTAGGATTAATGTACAAATATTTTTATATTAGCGAGTACAAATTTTAAACATTTTAGGTTATATTTTGTTGACATTGACAAGTGACATTTACCTATCCGCCGCACTTGGACACCAAAGCTTGCAAGACATGGTGTAATGGGGTGGAACTGTGCACGTGATTTGCAAATGTGCGCATTATTTTAGAAATGAATCTTGACAGTCTATGATACTCCTGCACTTAAAGAGTAAAATATCTACTTGTCTACCATATTTATACCTCTTAAGACCCAAGCACCTTATTAGAATGCAGTGAAGCATAAGCCAATATGTTTATATCATGATGCGTCATTAAAACTTAAGCTATATTCGCACATTGCGAGGATACTTCGACCGTGTAGACGAGGCAAATACTTAGACTTTAAATGTGGGTCCAAATATTATTAAGGCAGGTCTTGAATGTGACAAAAGCAATGACTTAATATGAGGTACAACAATATGTTGAGCACGACAAATATCCGAATGCCATTAGCTTGCTCTGCAGGATGAGGTCAGCCTAAGCATCTGATGTATTTTGCCTTACGATGCATCCTTGTAATGAGCGTAATACATAGCTTTGTGTATACCATCATAATTATAACAAATGTCCCCAATAATTTTACAAGTAAGGGAAAAGTAACAAATCTAACTCAATGAAAATAATCATCAACAATCATCTTCTCGAGAGTTTTTGCTAGGAGAAATTATGATATAATTAGATGGGTCATTATTTTTCTCGATACCCAATAATTGTAGATATCACTAAATGAAGGCAAAGATAATACACTCTATATATAGCCGATATAGGGTAGTTGGAAACTCAAGATTTTCAAGTTGGGAACTGACAGAAGATATATGAGGATACAATAAATAGGTAAACTGCGGTGGAGTTTTGGTGTACAGCAGTCATTATAGACTACTTTTTTTTTTATTAATAAACCATACAAATTATTATTACAATCACATTAGCCTTGAAATAATGTCAATGCCATTAGTATTTTGGGAAATATAAAGTTTTAAAATTAATAATAATGACTTAATGCGACTCCAGAAGCTTGTGCCGGTTTTCAAAATTATTTTGCAATAAAAAACCAAGACACGTTGACATCCCTACTAAATAGGTATCAGTATAATTAAATTAGTGTATTCCTTGGCATTATCGGGAATTAGCGTACTGTGCTGGAGAATGGTTTATCCCTCAATTGAAATAAAATACTTCGCAGGAGGGAGTTGTTATTTTCGTCCCAAGCACATTTACCTCAGAAACACTGAATAAACAATTAAGTTACTGATTATTACTACTTGAGTTCCCAATAACGCCCAGTAAGTATCTAGCATGTATTATCTTTGACACGGGTATTCGTATTATTGTTGATGATTTTTAGAGACGTGTGTGCAGGTTATTTGCAATATTTAACAAACATAATGTCAGAACCAAACCAGATCTTATATTATGACATTATGACTTACTTTCTTTACAACCTTTAATCAGTACTCGTTT
>CAXKVY010005352.1:0-29471 GCA_964058915.1 Tetropium fuscum | reverse complement strand
AAAAATAATCATGAAACAGGAACGTATAATATAGATACAAGCAACTTTCAAAAAATCATGTTGTACCAAACCTAATACAAATTGAGTTGAATACACATAGCTATCTACTTCATGTATTTACATTTTCAATAATTTTAACTTGTGAAGCCGCAAGTATAACATACTATTCCTAGCTTTTGTAACAGCTAGTACGTAAAAAACTTTGACTTCACTCAGTTGGACTCAAATTGCATGTTGGCGCGGTAGAAATGGAATAAAACGCACAACATATGTATTCGGCTTCAAATATGGTGCCCGTACCATTTATTTCACCCAAATATACTCCAAATCTGACTAATACATACATGAATTATAAAAAACAAATTGCATGCTCCCACCTAGAGTCAACTTACTCTTGAGGTGTAACGACAGCGATGTTTACATTGTAACTTCTGTGTAATATTATAATCCGTTGGTAAATTGCAGAGCAGAATAAAATAATGAAAATGGCCATGTAACCAACTCCTGGACAGGATTTTGAAATAAATTAAAAAATCTCATCAACACATTGAAAAATAAAAACTTCATTCATATCATTTTTTTCATTTCTTACCTGACTTTCACGGAAATATGGCCCTCTATGGCATTCCATCAGCAGCCCTATTGTTTCACGTAAGCCTACTTTCTAGTAGGTATATTTCAATAGTTAAACACAGTGTGAACTACTTTTTACTTAAAAATCCATCTTAGGCTTTTTGTTACGATCCCGCCGTGAAACAAAATAAGACGAGCCGCTTGATTTATCACTACGTTTTATTCTTAAAAAAGTCCCTTAAATACATTTAGTACCTACACTAGACTGAAGCATCCCCGTTCATGGCCCCGAAAAGTTTCAGGGCCAAATCGTCAATTTCTTTAGATCTCCTAAGGCAAACTTTAACTTTGGATGCCAACATTTGCTCTGCTGTGAGATGACAGTGTTTCGCCTTCAAATCTGAAGCAGTGAATAACTCGTCTTCTGGTTTTTTCATGTCCTTGTGTTCTTTAGCCGACACTTTTGCCTTATGTTTGTCGCTATTAGCAACGGCTGGACTCTCGGTTTTATCCTCTTCCATATTGAGTTTCAACGGATCGTCCTCAATGACTGCAACCACATCGTCCTTATCGGGAGCATTTGGATTCTGCTTTTCTGAAGTGCTTTCAAAGATAGTGACCTCGCCAGAAGACCGGATGAGGCTTAGGGGCGGCGGAGGGGCCGGTATAGGATCGTCCGGAATCGTTATACATTCGGAAGTAACATTTTGTAGCGCAGTGAGTGACTTAACCCGAAGGAACACTTTTGGCTTCTCCAGGTTTTCATTTTTAGTGACACCCATGACAGGTGATGAACCTGACGAGGAACTTAGCGGAGGCAGAAAACGTTTAGTAAGCGACACTGAAGATGGCAGGTTAAGAGAGTTGAGTGTTGACGACGTTGATGGAAGTATCGGAGGCGGTACTGGTGATTGTGTTGGGCTAATGAAAATAACATCATCATCCTGGGATGCCGTGCTCGTTTGGGGCGCCGGCGGCTTGGGCGGGAACCGAATATTCTTGATGCCTGAAACAATTCACGTTAAGTTCCCTATACACTATGGCAACTGCCGAGAAATACCTGCTATAAACTCGGTACGCAGATTCTTCCGTATCTGGATCAGCGAGTTAATGGATGTGCTGAGGATCTCTTGCAGCTTGTTGTGCACCACAGCCAGGGCTTCCACGCTGGTTGCCGTCGCTTGGGCACGGTTCAACTGCGTCAGGGTATAGGAGAGATTGGAGTTGACGCGGGCCGCTGCTCGCACTGTTTTCTCAAACCACTCGTGCTTCATCTGATGACTCGGCGCGTTGCGAGGCGCTATTGTCTGGAAGGACTGGCCCCCGCCGGAGGTAGACGAGACAAAGGTCTGTGCCCTAGAAGGACGTGGTGCCACTCGAACGCCGCCCGGCATTATTTTTATGTACCCCGGACCTGATCCAGTAGGAACGTCTAAATAAACAAAGGGGTTTTGGAGAATATTCACCACAATTCACATAAATTACTAATGGCAGATATTACATATGTACAGACATTTTAATTGAAAAAAATTAATTTTTCATGATGCCTCAATTCGAAATTACACGTGTTATCGATCGAGCCACTTTGACAGTCTTTGACTGTCACTTTGTAGAAATAATAATAGTGTAGGATATAAACACTTTTTGTAAGTTGCATAGTTCTGATTTTTCGGTGTAGGTTAACAAAATAAAAGTTGTGATTTTTCACTCTAATACCTACTTTCCAATACTGTTTATTGGAAAGTATCACGAATTTTGGACAATTTAGACAAATAACGCGATTTTGAAGGTAATGCCTCAATTTTCGGTCCAATTTTGTTAAAAAAAACTGCATTTGTCAAAATTGTGGTGTCACCTCTCAAAATAGTACAGAATTCATGAGTCAACAGTATATTAGACCAGTATCTTTTACCCTGCAAAAGGTGTAGCGACAATTTTTAAATATATTATTTAGGTCTGGGCCTTAATAACAAATCCAAGTTTTCGACCATGGGGGGGGAGGACAGCTCGAGCCGCCATCTTAAATAAAAGGCATAAAAAATAGTTTTTTGAAAATAACTACACAGCGGTTGATCCAACGACGAAAATGTCTTTAATAAAGTTAAAGAAAACCTCCCATTTTTTGTTTACAAATTTTTTTTTCATACTAATATGTAACGAGTTACAGTGGTGGAAAGATAAACATTTTTTCCAAATAACAGTAACCCAATTTTTTTGGTTTTTCGATTGTGTTACTATTTATTACATAGTTCTAATAATTTTGTAAATTCAAAATATACTAAATTCCACACCTTGATGAAGAGTAAAAGGCGCGTTTTTTTTGTGTTATCCCTGATAGGCCACGGCTACGCGATCTTAAATGTAATGACGAAAAAGGCGACATATTTATTATAAAAAATTTGCAGAACTTACTGGCAAGGCTACTAACGACCTGCACTCTGGGCCTAGACTGAGAAAACCCAGTAGCTGCACGTGGTCTGAATGTGGTTTGGCCGACTTTGAACATCTGGCGTGGAGGAGCCTGGGTAACCTGAGTCACCACCCCTGCATTCTGGCCAGGGTCCGTGGGTTTGGGCAATATTGAGACGGGTTTTGAGACTTGCGCCTCGTTGAACGATGTACTCGGTTGCGGGGAAGGTATATCCCGTATTGGATCATAGTCCGGGTCTACCTGAGTCTTTTTCCGCTTCTTTTTTGGCTCAGAGGTCGACGCCGGTTCGGTGTATTTCTTCTTCTGCGACACGCAGCACTGGCTGAAGTCCGTGGACATGAAAGAGGCGGCGTTTTCCAATGTCGCTGCACGCCTACAAGGGAATTTAAATGGATACAGCACACCATCAGATTTATAAGCAAAATAAACTTACGATATCTCTCGCCGGACGTATTCTATGAACTCGCAGCAATGTACTCGTAAAGATATCAACTGAGATGGATTGCAGCGAAAACACATCCAGTCATCACTGTCCTTTATCTCCGTTAGCTTCTTCCGTCCGTAATTAATACGAATGCATTTCTAGAATGACAAATTGAGATAATTTACACACAAAAAATTATAGGTATAGATTTTTAAATTGTTCTCTTCATTCTCTTCTAATACATTCTCAATTTGTCTTAAAATATCTGTAACGAAAAAAGACACCAAGTCTGATTGTACTACGTGTGCTTAAATCACATATCAGTTGCGAGGATCGTGCATATCTGCAACATTTCAAAACAGAAGACGTAGTCAATGACAAGACGGAAAACAATTTTGCACATAAGCAATAACTACATTAAAGAGTGAAGGAACCAGAAGTGACACTTGAGGGAATCCAAAAGTACTAATGCTACTAAACCTGTTTGGTACCTACTTGCGATCTGACTAATAACTAAACTAGAATTAATAAACTAAATCCCTCAAATACCACTGAAGATTAAAATCCGGTTAAACGATTTGCAAGCAGATTCGCATGAATGGCGAATCGAATTGCAAGGCAAGTGGCAAGGCAAATGTGAAGGTTAACTTGTCATTCGCCTCACCTCGTGCTGGAAGCGCCTTTTGGGGACGAGTCACAAGCTTGTTGCAACGAAGGGAACACTCAAGAGATTATGTAAATGGTCATTCGCAATATCAGGACGAATGTGCCACAACACGAGCACTAATGTGTAAATGCACCTTAATAGATGGTCTTACCTTACAGAACACCATCTCACAATTGGCACAGCACATGACCTGGCCACCTTGACCGCACCAACGGCAGTACAACTCACTACCGTCCTCGTCCTTCTCAAACTCGCCGCTCGTATAAAAGTGGTAGCAGTCCTTGCAAATTAGAACCTTCATCAAGGGGTGCACAAATCGATTGGACTGGCCATCCAGGGCGCTACCAAGATGAACGTTACATGCTGTGCAGTGTATCCTCGTGTACTGCACTGGATTTGCTACAAAAAAAGAGTTTGCTAGAGCTTGCATTTTATTAGTTAGCTGTAACTTACATTCGCCGTACGTTTCGTGTCGTAGTTGCTGCTCCTCTGCCGTCAAATTGAAGCTCACTATAAGCAACATATATTAAAATACCTACAAATAATGTTTCTACATCGCCATATTACCTTCAGCTCCCGTCATTTCATCCACGTAAGTTGAGAACATCGGCTCATATAGTGATGGACTCTTATTGCCGTCGTTTGGAATAGTATCTGCGAGAGAAAGCGTTAAAGGCTAACAGACATTGAACATTTTACTAAACATCTTACCACTATTGGTTATAACCGGAGCCTCGTCAACCTCCATCGCAATATCAGGGCACAACAAGGAAGGGTCAAAGTCTTCATCCATTTCTATATCATCTATACCTTAAACAAATAAGTAGGTATCAACTGTTACATAAACTACAATTAATTAAAAATACCATTTTCATCCACTTCTCTTTGTTGATCACCATCGTCTAGCCTAATTTTAGTTAATGTCTCCTTTAATAAGGGACACATTTCCGTTATGTCTTTCTTTTCACTATCTTCTTCATTTTTGTCGTCGGTTTTGACGCTTTTGGTATCTTCTTTATTGTTACCTTCAGTTTCATCATCTTTTATAACATCTTTATCGTTAAGTAAATCATTTTTATTACTTTCTTCAGTAGTATTAGATTCTTTAGCTTCTTCGTTATTAACATCACTACTTTGCTGAGCACTCACCTCAGCAGTTTCAGTACTATCTTTCTCAATTTTATTACTCTGATCAGTAATAGAAGTTTCGTCCCCCTTTCCTTCTTTATTAATAACATTACTACTTTTGTTAGCACCAATCTCAGCCTTTTCACTATGATTAGTTTCATCAACTATATCTTTTTCTGGAGAATCTACCAGGTCATTAGCCAGACTTTCTTCTTTGTCTCCATCTACATTATTTAATTTGTCTAAATTATCATTTGTCACAGCATTTTCTTCTCCATCACTATGTTTTTCATCTTCAGCACTACGTTTTCCTTCTTCCTCACTGTGTTTTTCTTCATGAGTAGAAGAATTTCCAACGTCGTCATCCACTACAGCATCTATTACCTCATCTCTCTCCACTTGTTTATCCTCGTGTTTATCACTTAAATCATTTTCTTCAATTGGTGTCACTTTTTCTCTGCCCCTCTCATTGTTTTCAATATCACTAAGTAAGTCATCGCTAAGCGGTTCCTCTTCATCGCTAAGCGGAAGAGGAATACTTTCGCACAAGCTTTTATCCTCACTCTCAATAGATTCATTATCATCATCTAGTTTATCTTCTTCTCCTATACCATTATCACCGTCTATTTTGGTACTATTTCGAACACAGTCTGTATTTACATTCTCTAAAAACGATATTGTTTCACTGAATGTAGTAGGTAATTTGTAAAAATGCCTACCTTTGTTATCTAAGGATTCACAATTGTTCAATTTGCTATAAGCATCTGCAAAAGTACAAATTGTTTATACATTAATTTCACCACAAATTTTCATGTTAAAACCTAACCTGTAATGTCACCCTCTTCCCTAAATTCTATTCCTGCATTGGACATGTTGAATTCTTTAGTTTTCTGTGGTTCTAAATCTTGTTCTAAAAATAAACAGATATTTTTAAGATTTTATAAACCGCATGCATTTTATAAACTATCATGTAAAATTACCATTTCTAGATATATTGAGACCGATAGTAATATGCTTATCCTGGGTCTGTTCATAATTACTTAAAGCCTCTGCAAGAATAAAAGAAATGTTCATCCAACTTCTACAAGCTTTGCTAAAACAATAATTACCTGTTTCCATCTTACACGTTGAGGTTAACTTTTTTCGTCGTTTACCGCAAGTTTACGATTTCGCAGCAACTGACAACTGAAATGTCACTCGACATCAATCTGAACATTAAAATAAATATTAACCCCGTATTTCCCTAAATTTGAAACACTCCCGAACAGTGACTTTCAAACCAATGAAAACCCGAACTACCACAATTCCCGAAAATGCTATTTATTTTCTTTCTACAGGTTCGTAATATGACAAATTGATAAAGCAAGCCCGAGAAACAGCGATGATGTGGTAACAAATTTCTAGAAATGGCGGGATAGCCGTTGTAGTTGTTTTTGGAAAGCAGTATTGCGTTGAACAGGTTCGCATCAACGCCCGAAACGTTTATCTGGGATTACTTCAGTAAGCTGGGCCGCGACTTCCATCTTGCTTTCCTATGACGTCACAATCGCTAAGCCAACAGAGGGCGCCACCGTCTATCTAAGAAAATCGACATTTTTATGGAAGGTGGGGGGTCTGGAAGGTTTTATGGGGGATCCCAAAAAAAATAAGTTCCCAATTTTTTTTTCATTTTCTGTTTAATTATAAAAGCCCAAGTTATGTTTTAAATCATTCTGTCAGATTGCCCTATTTTTTGCAAAATTTTTACACTTTATGAAATTTTGACAGCTACTTATACTTTGACAGATTTTGGATTTTTGGCAGCTGCCAAAATGATATGTTCTTAATTTGGTATTTCTGAATTGTCTTGTTTGAAAATAATTAATTATCACTTTATGTACTGGATCAGCATAATAGGTGTACCTATTATGGGAGCAGAGCAAATATGGTAGCAAACCAATAACCAATTTGGAAAATTGAACCAACGAAACGGCCTCCTCCATGTAGGTATTGTGTTGATAGTATAAAACATCTGATGAAGCGATTATATAAGATTCTATAATTCTATATGATTATACGATGCTATATTTTACAAACACATTATAATATAATGTGTTAACATATATTAACATATCCATGGCACTTGGGAATAAGTTACTATAGAAATAAAATTTAACTATCTACAAAGTCTACAAGTCAATTAATTCTCATTCTAACACAAACTAACTTATTTCATCCTACTAAATGATCCAAAATACCAAAAAATGTTTTAAAAAACCTAGTCGTTAGTCGTACCACCTCGTACATTATAATAATATTTATATTATCTACGAATACGAGGCGGGCGCATCCTTGATGTGGTACTCGAGGTTTCTCTTGATTTGCAATGTCGTTATTGGAATATTAAGGATATTACTCCAGTCCACGATATTGCTAAATTCCTATCATATTATCCTTTCCTAACCGCGCCAGCATCGACTATACTATAGTGCTGATTTAGCCAGCACTATAGTAGTCATATATAGACTCAATCAACGGCTGTAGCCAATTGTTATTATAGTCCCAATATTAGTAAATAATAATAATTAAAAACCTGCCTATTATTTATAATCGGCACAAGTAACAAAAGTATTTAAGATACTGCGCTTGCTTTGGTACCTAAAATAATAAGTAGGTATATGGTAACATGTTATCGTTCAGTAAGAGAACACCCAAATAAAACAATAGAACAGAACAACATGTAGGTACCTATCGCTATTCCTTCATTCAACTTCTGTTCTTGTTGGCATTTAATAATTATATTTTACTACCACTTAACGACCTAATTATATTTTATGTTATTGTTACCAAAAATATATTCAAGTAATTTCATATCTACTTAATTTAAAATTTAAATATTTTTTTTTAAATAAATAAAGTTTTGTCCATTGGTGGCAGCATGTGATTTGACAGAGCTCGAATGCAACTTAAAAATAAAAATAGTTATTCTGGAACGTTCTGTCTATATATTATACGCACATTATAATATGTTTAATACCTAGATTGATAGGTACATTTTTATACCTATACCTATTATACGCGTCTATCTAACCTTTCGATGGTAGAAATATTATTATTATTATGCCTATCTTTCTTAAAAATATTCACGACTTTTTTTTTTGTTTTTAACAATAGTGAGACATAATTTAAAAAACAAATACCTAATAAGCCCATTATATATTATAATATAGGCTATGATATATGTAAGCACATATATATATATATATAGGTAAGCATATATATTTATTATATTCTGTGGTTGTTAACCTAAAAAACCCTAAGATCATACAATATTATTTGACTAAGTACATCAGGATAGCAGGAAAATAATACCCACTTATCATGTAGTCACGCACTTTGCCTCTCTGTCTAAAAGTATCGCAGGAAGCGTAACCCGACGGGCCAAACTACGACGCACGCTCACATTTAAGCCTTGGATAGTTGCCAGGCAATAGAAGTAAATATAGAGTCAGCTTTGTACACCGTCTCTCGCCCCGCTGAGCCACACTATTCCTATACGAACCGCATCAGCGTTTCGTTCCCGATACAATCACTCTAGAAGGTCACACGGCTGACGACATCGAACGGTTCTAGTTTGCGTGCGCAGATGCCACCAGTCTGTACGGATGTTAGTCAAAGCGCAATAAAATAAGTAGTTATAGAATATTCTAGATTAAAAAAAAATAGAAATACGGTTTTACCGTCCAGGATTTGAAACGAATATCTAGCTAACAATTATATAATAGATTAAGCTAATTAAATCAACGTTTCACTAGCACGTCATCAGACTTATAAGATGCCATCATTTTGGCGGGAAATTTGAGAATTTGGAAATAATTGGAAATATAATAAATGGAAATATAAAATTAAAACATATTATTAAAGTGAGCTATGATTGTCTAACATTACTGAACACAACAGAAACATTAAAAACCACCATTATAGAAGTATCTGTAACAGATATTAATATGTACACGCATATGTATGATAATCGAGAAAAATTTGCAAAAACGGCCTCTATTGAATTCTGGAGGATATGCAGCAACTTTTGGCATCTTATCGAAAAGTTACAGTTTAGTTGACCATCAAAAATGGTGTATGAGCTCTATCTCTATTCTCCCTCGCTCTCTCTCTATCTCTCTCTCTCATTGGCTAATGTTTTAGCATTGGACCTAAAATTATTTCTCCCAAAATTTTAGCTTCCTAGATCAAACCTGTGAACGGCACAAACCGAGTTGGTTTCCCATTTAATTACCATGGCAAAAACGACGTTTTTACTCAAAAATGAATTGCTTCTAGATTTTTTTTTTAAATCTGAAAGCAGCATTTTACAGAGAATTAAATTTTGCACAAAAAGGTCCTTAGTACTAAATCCGTGAATTAATTATTTTCAAAAATATGCTCGTATAAACATTCCCTTAAAAATCGGATTTCATTCAATTAATTTTAAGGAAAGTTATATCTAAAATGTTTTGTATTGTGCGATTTATATAAATATTATTATTTGAAAGTGACTTATGATGATGATATTATGATGACTTATGATGACTTATGATTATGTTGATATTTAAATTGTGTGCTTCAGAAAGAGAAAGTGTAAAGTAGAAGGTGAGTGGTGAAAAAAGGGGGAGAGTAGGAAACAAAAACTTTATTTAATTGTTATGATATTTAGTTACCTACTTCACCTAAATAAATCGATTTTTTGTAATGTTTTGAAACTTTAAAAAACAAAAATAATTTATTATGTAAAAAAATTTGATTAATTATAACTATTTATTAATTTAATAATAATTAATTGTTATTAATTAATCAATTATCATTAATAATTATCCTTAAAATTAATTGTATGAAATCCGATTTTTATGAGAATGTTTAAACGAGCATATCTTTGAAAATAATGAATTCACGAATTTAGTACTCAGGACCTTTCTTGTAGGAAATTTAATTCTCTATAAAATCCATCAATCCTGCCATCAGAAATTATTATTAAAAAAAATTTCTACCAGCTATTCATGTTTGATATATGTATATACCTACACCATGCTAATACAGTGAGCAAAAAAAATAAGACGTTTTTGCTAACATCTAGTTGTGCACATCTAAGTTCTCACTTAATCTTCTAACTCCTGCTTTATATTATATACCGTATAATATAGGTAATAGGTATAAGGTATAATAATATAATAGGGCAATATACAACTAAGTTGTCTATTGCCACAACCTTCTTCTATTTCAAATGGTAGCTAGGTACATGCTATATAATAAGTAGGTATACACTGTATATTTAATCATACAGCTTGCGATACCGGATACGATATTCCGATGCCGGATGAATGCATGGGCGTAGCTAGGGGGGCTAGGGGGGCTTAGCCCCAGCTGGTGTAAGAACAGCTCCCCTGTGAAATACATTTTTTAAAACTATGTTACCTTTTATGTATATGTTGAATAAAAATTGTAATTCGACTTTAAAAAACATTACAAGATGTATGTGTTCGCGAATCTCTATGGCTTTCGTGCCGTCGCGCCGCTCCTTGCATTCAGTTTGAGGCCGAGGAATGCCGCGTATGACGAGGTATCTGTAACGTAATGTCCGAGTTTTCTGAGAGGGGTTTGAGTGAATTAAAAGCAATTGTGAAAAAAGACTTTTACAAATGTTTATAAATTAATGCAAGTAGCATTGACCATACCAGTTTGTTCTGCGACATGTGAAAGATCTTTTTCGACAATGCGAAGAATATAAAATTGGCTGCGAAGTCGTATGTCGCAGGATCGATTTTCAAATCTATCTCTAATTATTAACATAGAGGGTGAAATGATGAGCGAATTAAATTTAGAAGATATCTTTAAACAGTTAGTCAATCAAAAAAATTGCAAATTAGATTTTAATGTTTCATTCTAATATCAATAGATTAGATTTATGAACAACAATAATTATTTTTGTTAGTACTTACAGCCGGTGGCATCTAGTTTATTAATTTTATTTTAGTTCTGTTGAGTTTGTTCAGTTTTATTAGTCTTTTGTTGTTTTTTTTAGAGATATTACCCAGTAAAATGTATCATAATGTAAACCTTTATTAACTTGGATTGTACTTTTCTTTTGTTCATACTTAATTTTTGTAATAATAATCATATTTTTTAAGAAAAAAAAGTTGTTTTATTAGGTGTGTTGCAACCGTGTTAAGGACGGTTTTAAAATATTTTAAAAGATATTGCAATTTGAAAATTAACTTTTGACGCACTACATATGCCTTATTATAATCTAATATACCTAATACTTATATAATACTGATTGTGATTAAGATTAAATTAAATAAGCAAATTTGTATTTTAACATTCGCCTAAAAAATTGGTGAAACTACCCAGTAGTCTAAAAAAACTCCATTTTTATTTAACCTTGCATAAAAACCCATTTTTATGTAAGGGCTTATGCCCTAAAAATAGGCTAGCTACGCCCATGTATGAATGTCACTATATTTACACTATTTCCACTATTTAATTTTACTATTAAATATAAAATTTTCCACTATTAACCAAATTAAAGAAGAGAATGGAATACATAGGAAAGAATGAACGAATGAATACATAGGAATACATAGACCATAGACCGAGAAAGGTTTATTACACAAAGTGTATTATTTGTGATCGACTTATGGCCGAGTGCACCGTAGTCTTAATCCTGGATTAAATTTAAGACAGACTTATTTTGACACATTTACGTTGCACCGTGTATTAAAGCCCGGATTAATGTGTTAAGACCGACTTTAATTAAAGTCGACAATTTCGAGGGCTTAAGACGGAGTTTAACGTTAAGTCTAGTCACAAATAGGTTGTTTCATTATTTTACAAAAATTTTGGGCATTATTAGGTATTTAATGCGCTTTTAGGCTTTCCCTATAGCACATTTTTTTCAATAAATGTCCAAGCCATAGGGGACAGTGATTTAAAAATTAGAGATATAGTGGCAAGATGGCCCGGTAGCGCTCATGATTCTTGATAATACCCACCATCTTTAACAATAATAGCAGAATTAAAGCAAGATTTAAAATGAGGGAATTTAATAACTAAACACACATATATATATATATATATATATATATATATATATATATATATATATATATATATATATATATATATATATATATATATATATATATATATATATATATATATATATATATATATATATATATATATATATATATATATATATATATATATATATATATATATATATGTATATATATATATATATATATATATATATATATATATATATATATATATATATATATATATATATATATATATATATATATATATATATATATATATATATATATATATATATATATATATATATATATATATATATATATATATATATATATATATATATATATATATATATATATATATATATATATATATATATATATATATATATATATATATATATATATATATATATATATATATATATATATATATATATATATATATATATATATATATATATATATATATATATATATATATATATATATATATATATATATATATATGTATATATATATATATATATATATATATATATATATACTCCTCTGGGTCTTTGGGCCAACATAACATCATTTGGATTTGATAGACCATATATAGGTACATAAATTTTGGTATTAATTATGAAATTAATTAGAAAATCGCCAATTCCAGAAAAATCTCTTCAGGGGCAGGGTCACCACTGGTCATGTATCTAGATTTCCTTTCATCGGCAATTTTTTGCCTCAATTTGTTTTGCATTTTAAACCGTTTTTTTAGTGACCTTTTGACATTTTTACCATATTTGGAGACCTCGTATCTGTTACGATTTCTACCCACGCCCTATTTTTATCCTCAGATGTAATCCCATCAATCTTTATATTTTCAATTTCGTGTTTTTATTCTGCAATTGAAAATATAAGAGTTATTTTTCCTCAGGAGTAAAGTTTGAACAATAAGTTTGCTTCTTACTTTCATCTGCCATGATTTGCTGGATAAATGTAGATATTAAAGTTGTATATTTATAATGTATAATGATATTACGATCTTCGACCATACACAGAGAAGATATATTGATGCAAAATTAAATACCTACCTTCGAATATTCAAATTGAAATTATTTTGCTGTCAATTTTCACAACTTTTTTCAACAAAATAACCCAAAAGCGTCAAAAGTCACTAGGCGTTCGACTTAAAAGGCAACGTTGCCACATTTTAACTGGACTTAGTTAAGTCTTTATGAATTTTTAAGGATGCATTTGAATTAAAAATAATCCTGACTTAATATTTTAAGTTGACTTAACTAAGCCCAACTTAACGTACAATCGGTGCACTCGGGCATTAGGTATATTAGTGAATTAGACAGGACTCAAATCGAATGATATTTTAGACTAGACAACTTTTTTTAATAGTGTAGGTATATAGTTGTTGCTTTGCATAAATTGGTAGTTTATTGAGGTTCAACTCATCAAATCAAATCAAATCAAAATTTATCCAGTAATCTGGTATAGATACATATACCTACCTAAAGTTTAACAATATAATATGAGATGATTAGATAACTACATCAGAAATAAACACATGATTAGTGGAATTATTGCTAAAAGTACTTTTATACTTATATTTAATATACTTATACCTATTATATTTTTATTTTATATAGGTATCTACCTATTACATGTAAAATGAGGGAAGCAGTTTTGGAGGAAAGTTTTGTTTTCCCAAAATCCTCTTAAACGCAGCAGGCGTTTAATAATGTGATTTTATCAATAGAAATGCATAGTTTCATTGCAAGACCACAGAAGAGGCTTTTATTTGGCTTAAAAAACTTGTATTATATCATCACTATAATAATAGCTAGTGCCTGAAACTTTTAATTATCAGATCTTATGTGGCTTTTTATTTATTTATAGTTAACCAAAATAAATGCATTTATTTGCCTCTCACTCTACAAAAATCCCAACATTAGCTTTTCAGGGATAACGTGTACTGTACTTTTCCCTAACAAAGTAACAAACCCTCGGTTGGCCAACCCCTACTTTGCGCAGGGGCAAAATTATGGTGCTTACCCTGGGCGCCATAGTTCCCTGGTTAAAAATATAAACAAATATCGTGAGGTTACTTTTTAGAAAAACGAATATGCATTACACGAATAATGCCCATTGGGCCAACCTCCATGTATTTTCGGTTAACGGACCGGCGTGACGAGACGTAAAATAAATAATCAGAGGTATGGATAAATATGGTTGTCCATATTATTATCTCTGAAGATAACGTAAGCAAAGTCGTAAAGCCAAAGCTAATTTGAACGTGAAAATCACATCTCTGCGCATGAGTAGCTGTCAGCCTGCGAATTCGACTTGTTGCTCGAGTGTATTCGACTTGTCAGACCACGCTGGGAGAATCCAATAAAATCGTATTCGACTTGCGTAAATGCACCGTCAGGGTGCAATACATTCGCACCGTCTCTGGTTCTGGTAGAGAGTGCAGCCAGTGCAATCCACAAGTGTGTGACAAAATCACAGATTGTCACTGAACTTAGATTTTATTCATGAATAGAATAAAAGACAGAAGTATTGACTGCACTGAAATCGCGCAAGTGCATATTTGGACCGGAATTAAAATGATGGTAGGTCGAATCGGAACTGTGCTAGTGTGCACCGATATGGTGCCCGTGGTGATTTCAATTGCATTAGCAGTTTAGCACAGTAAGAGTACGTGCAAGTAAAGTCGCTCTACAGTTGTGACCTTGGGAGTTGCCCTGCACCATAACTGTCTAATGGATTAAGGGGTGTGTTACTGTGCTTTATTTTGCTCTAGACGTTTTGTGCTTTACTTGAAGAAGAAGTCTTTGTAGATGTTTTGTGTGGCACGTCATCTGAGTCCAGAGATTAGAGGGTCAGTACTCTGAAAACTTTTTAATTCTGACTCCTGAGGCTCGCAGGCACTCTCGTCTACAGAAGAGGCTTTCGCCGTTGTGACGTCAATTATCATGCCATGTACATTTTGTACATGTATTTTTATTATCTAGTCAGACGAGCAACTTTGTGACACAATTTCTCTAACGTAATAATCTAAAATTAAAATTATTATTGGGAAACCAACTGGTCTTCCTGGGCAAAACATGCCATGTACACGTATTTAATCAGTCGTCGACCGTGTGACAAAACTGGTCTTCCCTGGCATACCTTATGCCGTGCCAAAAAAAAATTGCAGAAGATCCGCGATTTGAATTTAATATGAATTCTAGCCATATGATCTACCGGCTACGTTACCTAACACTCTAGCAAACCTGCGGGCCTCCGGATTCATAAGTTGCCGTCTCTCCGCTGTGTTATATTTGCATTTTGTAAATGTTTTGTGGTTATTTTGCTAACGCTAACCGTTAAACACCTTTGTGGATATTTTAGGCGGTTTTAAGTGTCATGAATTTAAAATACTGTTCTAATGGAAAAGAGATGTGAAATGATAACTTTGCATCATTTTGTGAATAGTGTCGTCCTCAGATATCTATTATACAAGGTAGGTAAATATAACAAATTATATGTACAAGTCACATCAAATATTTATTCCATGATTTTTTGTGTACAATCATTAAATAAAAAACCATAATAAAAAAAACAATCATAAAAATAGGGGTGTATAAAATTAACAACATGTTACGCAATCTTTTATAGTGGTTGTAGGTAGGGTTGTCAGGTTTCCAACAGCAAAAAGTAGGACGGGACACTAACCGCTGGGGGGGGGGGAAGTTTATTGTTTTAATTTTAATTTTGAACTAATTTTTTTTCAAATTCGCAAGACAATAATATAATATTTGTTACTTACACACGTACAATAAAGTGTCGTAAACAACAGGGGAGTTATCGAATTTTCAGTCTTGCATTGTCTTGCAATAACATAGGTAACCTAGCTTAAACAAAATATGTAGAGATGACTATGTTGTCTATAGAGTTGACTACAGTGTACAGTGCCATCTAGCATTAAGTAGCATAAGACACAGCTAATATGCACAGTAGAAAATCAGATTACATATAAATATATTTTGTGACTAACACTTTGAAATTTATAATGTTACGGAAAATGGGATTTTTGCGTCCTGCTTAAGAGTTAGTTAGGCGGGATACAGGGCAAATCAAGTAAAATTGGTAGGACTTCGCCTAAATCTGGACACCTGACAGTCCTAGGGGCAGGTACCACAATTTAAAATATGAAATAGTTTGATTTAATCTAATCATCAACATAAAGCTGCTCGGTATATAGTGCTCCTGCTAACCTAATGATCCATTGGCTTAGATTTAGTTAAAAGCAGCATCGTATACCCTGAAATGACTGTCAAACAATAAAAAATATACAATAAGCTTAGAAATAACATTATGTAAAGCTGTTTTACATACACTAATATATGAAAAATAACAATAACTAGTATCTAAATAACTAGTATCTAAAGTGTCCCTTCTTTGACTTGCTGTTGTGATATACCCTTAAAGGTGTATAGGACCCGTTTCCATTCATACCTGAAACAAAGCAATTAGGAATGTAATTCATAATTAAGATAAGATGGTGTTACTTTGAACCACAGCTGGTGCAGGAGCAGGCGGTAGGTGCATCGGCGCTGCACATTTTGGCTTTAAATAGAAGTGATAACCAAAAAAGTATATGGTGGCTACCACGGCTGCTGCAATCGAGAATGCTCTATGGACGTCTTGGAAATTTTTCGGATATTCGGAATATGCCATGCCTCCGAACAAAGCACCAAAGCATCGACCTGAAACATAACAATTAAACTGTTGTTCAAAGCATTGTTTAATACACTTACCTAAACAAAAGTGAGCAATTATAGGCAGTGCCTGCCCACATGACGTAAACTTCCTGGGCACTAGGTGCCGCAAGTACAGAACGGCAGTGATGTACATGATATGCAGCGTGAAGATCTCCATCCACTCGCACAGGAGAAGGTAGCTTGCATTTTCAATGAATATGAGACCCAGATGATGGCATATATAGTTGACGAAGCAGAAAATTAGGATGTTAGAATGACCGCAGTAGTCCACAATTCTCTCAGCGAAAATGAGAAATAGAACGGCCGGCAAAGCACCAGTTGTTACAGTCAGGCCAATTACAAGCGGCTCACCATCTATAATCTTGACTACATGCCTGTAAAGCAATTTATTGGGTTATATATGCTACAACATCAATTCTGGGAGGATAAATTAACGTTGTTTGTTTTAAAGTTCTTCGAAACGTACCAGGGTAAGAACGAGTCGATGGCATTCCAGAAAACTCCAAGAAGAAACAGTACAACACCGAGAGCCGCTATTTCAAAGCCGTATTTCCTAACTGAAGACATCGGTAATGCCAGCAGTCCACAACGTGTATGCCACCACCATTCTGGAGGGCTCAAGGGCATTTTGCTGAAGAAAAGAGTGTTATTAAAGATGATCTCCTGTAATAATTTAAGTACTCACTTATCGCACAGTAGAACGATGACAGCGAGTACCATTAGTACCGTGAAACAAATCATGGCATCCAGGAAGCTGCCATTAGCGCACCCTCCGATAATCGGTGCGAAAATTCCAAAACCAAGGGCACCAGCAGCAAACTGCTTGCCAACATCTCCCCTACCTGAACAGAAGAATGTTCTATAATAATGGCGGCAGTTTTTCTATTGGACACTTACCGGTTGACGTCTCCCTCGTTGCTATAACCACGGCTGATGCAATAAGTGCGGTAGCAGCAGCTGGGAAAATGTCAGCGAAAGATCTGATGAACAGATATAGCCAAAAGCTGATATTATCGTAGCCGCACTGCGATCTCCTTAAAAGGCTATCTCTGTTGTTATAAGGGTCGTGGATTTCGCACACGATGTTTGGATGACAGTCCTCCTGCTGCGCTGTTAAATTTTTTATAACATCTGCAGGAATTCTGCAGTGGAAATATTCCGCTGGAAAAAAATATGTCAATTTCATAAGGATGTCAATATATTAGCACTTACAAAATGGGTATTTGCAAGTGTCATCCAAGTCGTCTTCGGTGGTTATCGTCGGCCTTAGTCCAATTGTGAAGTCAATAGGGTTCGAGTACTCCGTATAAACTTGGCAAAATATCTCTCCGCTTACATTTTTGTAGCACATATGTGGGTAGGGGATAAACTTTTGGCTGTCATTTGGATGAGGGTACGGCTAAAGAAAATATGTTAAACAGAGGTGATAGAGTTCGATAAGTGCTACTACTTACGAGTTCTACCTCAATAGGTATGTTACCACCGTCACCGTCATAATAATCGCTTTCTTCATTGATATCAGTCGGCTCCTCTTCATCAGGGTAAATCGTGGTGATCTCGCCTATGTATGAAGAAGATGCGTTGCAGGAAAATTGGCACTTCTTCACCAAAATGGACCCTTTCTGCAAATCAAGATGTCAGGATGATACGTGTTTTGAAAGAAATTATTTGTTAGTCTGAGTAGGATCTATGCAATGATAGATGTACAGGGTAAGTCTCTTAAGATTGACACCCCCCTTATCTCACTTATCCTTTGCCAATTTAACTCATTCAAAAAAGGGGTGGACGCGGTTTTTGATGAATTTTTATAATCTGAGCACGGATATTAAAAATCTCGTAAGATATACAGGGTGGAAAATAAAACATTATTTTTTTAAATGGAACACCCCGTATATTTTTATACCAAAATAATGTCCTTAATTTTCTGAATAAAAAAATATCTAATTGTTATATAAACACTCCACCTGTTCGTGAGATATTACTAAAAACTTATCACATTATGGGTGTCAATTATAAAACAAAAAACATATCAAGATACCTCTGGAAACAATGCCATTTATTGAGATAATAAATAAATAATATATAAGTGACAATAACAGTAACGAGTAATAACAATAAACAACATAAGCCTAATAAAAACAAATAAAAGTCAATATTAATACAGTAACACAATAGAGTAACACAATTTTATTTATTTACACGTAACGTAATTAAATATTTTCCACGTAACCACCACCATTCTGAATACACATTTGGCATCGCTTTATAAAATTGCTTCTCACCCTTTGAAATATATCACCATTTTGGTTTAATTCCTCAATTTTTACACGTATGCATTCTTTTAACTCATTCATATTATTAAAAACCCCAGTTTCGTATATATCTTGTTTTATCGTACCCCAGAGAAAAAAATCCATAGGTGTTAAGTCCGGACTTTTAGCGGGCCAATGTATAACACCGTGCCTTCCTATCCAAATAGGATATTTTATTATATAAAAATATATAATATAAAATATAATATATTATAAATATATAATATAATATAAAGATATAAAATTCCCGCAGTAGAAAGACGACTTTCGTCAGTCCAAAAGACATGACTTAGAAACTCATCATCTTCCTCTATTCTATCAAGTATGTCTCTGCAGAAGGTTAACCTGTCTTGAAGGTTGTTGTCGTCTAAATATTGAACAGGCAAAATACTATATGGTTTAAAATTATGGCGATGTAATATTTTTATCACACTTCTTTGTGATATATCCAATTCTATTGCTGCGGCATAGGATGATTTGGATGGATTTTCAGCAAACAATAATAACGCGTTGAGTTCTGTGTCTTCTGCTGTTTTTGTTCTTCGCCTTTCCCTTTTCTTGTCTCTCAGATATTCGGTATTCCTAAACTTTGCATAAATGTTTTTAAAACAATTTTTGGAAGGAGGTAGCCTTTCTCGAAATAACCTAACATACTCCCTCGGAGCAAGAGACTTATTCTTGTTGCACTGAATATAAATTTCAGGTAACTCTTTTCGCTCTTCCAATGAATATACCATTTTCAAAATAACTTGCTTCTTTACGAACACTACGTATTTTTTACGCTAATATCTAAGAGAGTGAACATCTCACAAAAAACTGGATGACATCTGTCAACAAATAAACAATGCAAATATGCATTGTTTCCATCAGAGGTATCTTGATGTTCTTATTTTATAATTGACACCCGTAATGTGATAAGTTTTTAGTAATATCTCACGAACAGGTGGAGTGATTATATAACAATTACACATTTTTGGATTCAGAAAATTAAGGACATTATTGTGGTCTAAAAATATACGGGGTGTTCCATTTAAAAAAAATCATGTTTTATTTTCCACCCTGTATATTTTACGAGATTTTTAATATATGTTCTCAGATTATAAAAATTCATCAAAAACCGTGCCTACTCCTTTTTTGAATGAGTTAAATCGGCAAAGGATAAGTGAGATAAGGGGGGTGTCAATCTTAAGAGACTTACCCGGTACATGATAGACTATAAAATATATGACAGATTTGTTTTGAGTTTATTTTTTATTTCACTAATAGGGTAGCAAATATATTTTCGGCCATTTTGGATCCCAGGTCTCAGTGATGCTTTGTTTAAAAATGTTACTCATAATGTCACAGCCCACTAAAGATTTGATTTTGCAGACAGAAAATTTGCAAGGTCTATCTATAGTTTGAATTCTATTGTTTCATGTTTCATGGCTTGGAGCGATTAAAACAAGAATTACGTTATCAATGCTTTAATTAGATTGGAACTTTGAGGCAAATGCGAAATGGCACTATCAAGGAATCTTGATATAGGTAATATCAAGATTCAGAAAAATGTGGTCTAATCATTTGATTTTTTTCATAAAAAAACTGTCAGGTTAAAACTTTTGATGCAGTTAAGTGTTCCTCGCAGAGTAGATGAAAAAATCACATTTTGCCTTTCATTTATGGGCAATGCCCGCCATCTTGGATTTTGTGTTATTGTCGATTTGCACGAGTATTTTGCATTTCTCGATAGAAAAGGTTCGTAAAAAAATTGTAGAAAATGATCTGTATGAGTACTTACTGCAGATCCCCAGTTATAGCATATCCTGTCAGCCCCGCAGCGATCCTGAAGGATAAAACCCCCCTGCTCATCACAGGTGAACGACACATTAGGTGGACTCCTTATCTATTGAAATAATAAAATTCTAAATACCTAAAATTTTCAAAAATATGCAGAATACTTACAATAGGTGGAATGACTAGTAACAGCCAGTAGAAAATGGTGGCTAGTAGGAGGCAGACCGCTATCATCACTCGAAGATACCGCCCTGTTTTGCTCCGTGGGGTTCCTCCGAATCCACCAGCTAATCTATCAGCTAATGGGGCTGCAACTAGTGGCCCTATTAGGGCGATCAAAGGGGACACTATCGATACTATTATAGACTCATCTTTGGACAAGCCAATAGCGTTCATGTGAAGAGGTAGAAAAGGGAACAGGCTTCCTATAGCTGAAACAACGCAATTGTTACTATTCGGATTACTGCAAATTGGTGGTCCCTTACCCCCGAAGAAAAGGAAGAGAACACATTTTAGTGTGATCAAGCTGGAGTTAACGTACTTCATTTTCATTATCTTAACGGTGTAATATCACAATTTTCCTGGAAAAGATGTATTATCGGTGGAAGCAGCCGTCAGGTCTTCTCCATTTTTGCCGCATCTGAGATCGTCACCACTGTGTTGTGCCTGCAAAAAGTAAACACTGCTTCAGTACTTTACATTTATTGACTGAAATTCTTTACACCATGGATGCCTTAAACGGTGTTGGGTTTGTGTTTAGGACATTGTGTTAGTTAATACAGTCCATTCAATCAACGAAAATCAGACGGAAAGAGTTATAGATAAAGCATTAATGACCAATAGAGATAAAACGGTCCATATATTTTGCATCCTTGTGGAACATCCGATGAAGCTGGATTATTTAGATCTGTCACCTCCATATTCCCCAAATTCTACAAGATCTACTATCTACAAGATTTCTTCAATACCTTTGTGGATCCGTATCATTGCAGATACATATATCATTATATAAAATATTATGAATGAAATAAATATCATGCAGAAGAATAGAAAAGGTAATTCCTACACAAGCTTTATTACTACAATTCTACTCTGCCTACGACTAAAAATACTCTCGCGTCATCTATCTAGTAATCACAAGATCTTTAAAACTGTGTACTAATATTTTGATGAATCAAAAGTGACCGTAGTGTAAAACGTTGAAATGTTAAATGGATGACGCAATCCCATACCCGCCGACCTTGTTCCTCAGCTTCCATTTGCCCTATTTACTCTCTTATATCATCCGAGTGGATTTCTGTGTGGCTATTATTGTCTGGCTCTTAATTGCTAGCCTGCCTTGCTCTTGACTTTCCCGCTTCGAGAAACTGCGTTCTGCTTCTGTTATGTATGTAGGTACATGCCTGCATAGATTAAGAAAACGTACGAAATGGCAAAATAACAAGTATGAATTAAAATACGTGCTAGCTGGACTTCATGTCAACATCTTTTATAAATATAACTGAAGTAAGATGAATGATGAAGTCACGCGTATTTTGAGACCGGTTGGATGTTACAAAAAGATAACAGCAGATGAGAAAATAGAATCCAAGTGTTTGTTTCATCGAACCAAATCAGACAATAGGCAGTCCCGATGAAGGTTCTATGTACTCGTAGTAGTAGTTAACATGTAGTGTCCTACATGTCACGATCCCACATCCACGTAGTGTCTCACACCCACGTAGTGTCCCACATGTCACGATCCAACAAATATCAGCTCTTGTATACAAATATCAGCTCTTGTATATTGGAACATATGTAAACAACCACAATGACGCCGGTGGTTCCCCAATCCATCAGAAAATACATCAACGCTCATGCTCATGGCACCCAACGGATAGGTGCGAATGTTACACGCCATTTTTTTTTAAATGTTAGCCAACTTGAGTAAACAACATTTGCCAGTTTTATAAAAAGTAGGTCACTCAGGGTTGATACACGTAAGACATACATGTTATCCATTTACTAGATGCTCTTAATAATTATGCAACAAGGCTGAACCGATATTCTTATTCTTTTGTTGGTTCCCGCGGTTTATCCAATCTGGCAGATTCCCGAGCCACTCGAGACGTCTCTATGACTTGTATAGTTGACACGCTGATTTTGCTTCCGGTGGTTCATGCAAAAGAAATGTTAATCATTGTTAATTATATATAATAATTAATTATATTATAAAACAATACGCCGTGGATGTGCTCAGCATTTAAACGTTTCTTACATGGAGTAGGTATTTGTAACTCTTTAGTTGTATTATCTTGTTTCTGCTTTTGTTGCCCTCATAAATTGGGTTCATGCCGATTCTGATTTCTGTGGCGTTAATTGAAAAATGCTTTTATTAATTAAATTCCCTTGCATATTAGGGCGGTATATAACCATTTCAAGGGAAAGAATCATCATTGAAATGACAGAACTGTCCAGTGGCGGCGATAAGTTAGGTGCCTCCGCAAAATTATATTTGTATTATATGTGTAGGTACATATTGAAATTTAACCAAATGAATTTAGACGTCTTTTTTAAAGGGCTTAGGTGGAAATAAATAGGTGCTAGCTGCATTATTCTCTTTGTTTTTATGACTTGCAAAATTTGCACGGCCTGTCGATACCGGATTTGACCGCCAAATTTAAAACACCAAATAAAAATCACATTTTTAGGTATTTTTGTAAATAACAGAATAATGTTTACTTTTTAAAGCAAGGTAAAGGAAAAACAGGAAATTCACCCGCTGAATTAAACTTGGACGCGACCGTGACAGAAAATATTTTAATTTTACATGCATTTAGTGAAAATACGAATGTTAAGCTTTTCTGCAAAATCCCGGAATTTACACAAAGTCAAAACTGCTCAAGTTTTGAACGGTTGAAGATAAAATATCATATATTCTTGAAGGAAATTTAATGCTCTACAACTTTTCTTTTAATGCCCCTCCCTTCATTTGATGCTCTACTCATGAGTTTTTCGTATGACGGAGGACCGAAGATGTAGCTATAGTCGAATAACTCATAAATATTTTTGCAAACTAGTGAATTTTGAGCACGGATATTTCTGGAACTATGCGATATCTATAGCGAAGAAGTTAATGGATCAGTCTTGTGGCACGTCAGCTTTAATTTTATATAGAAAGGCCTTATCGCAAGGACGCATACAGTTTCTGAGATATAAGCGAAAAAAAGGAGCTTCTATATGTCCCCTTGTACCCCGCTCACCTCCTAAGAGTGGAGACTTTTAGTATGTTTACCTCCTAACTAGTTCAAACAAAGCCCCAAAGTTAAAAATTGTATTCCTATTTCCCTCCGTTGATTGGATGATCAATGTTGTTTTCCTATTTATAGTGGAGGCATTGAAGCGTTTTGGGTCCGTTTTTTTTTACTGTGCACCGAATTGCATGAAATTTTGGAATTAGGCTCATCTTACCCTGAACTTCAAAAGTGAAAATGTCCCGAACTGAGCCGGCACCCTGGGGAGGGTTGCCACCCCTTCTCGGTGGTGTACATTTTTTTAGAAGGCATCATTTGAAGCAAAGAATGTTCTATAAAGTTTTTCAAAAAACTCAATACTTTTCAAGTTATTGGAAATTGAAAATTCGAAATTTTTTCACGTTTTTCATTGGTTTTTTGCAAATATCTCCAAAAATATGCATTTTAACAAAAATTTTATAATAAACAAAATTGTTGTAGATTACAACAAATTGGTTTTTTATAAACTGTGCTAAGTGCAAAATTAAGCGAGATATTGAAGGTCAAAGCCTTTTTTTATTTTGCCTGAAATTTTATCGATGTGTTCAATGCCATCTAGCGGCGAGCAGATATATTTTATGCATTCTATTGAAATAGGATTTTGTAGTGCTTGAAATAAGCTTTAAAATGAGCACTGTTAAAAGTCTTTTGCACCTAAAATGAGTGAGCTGTAATGAAAAAAAGGGGAATATCTAATGATTTTTTTTTTAAATCGATGGGTTTCATAAGTGCCATTTCCACCAAAATTAAAATTAATCGTATTCCGTCTAGAATTAACTTTAGTATAAAGAGTTTGATAATTTCTAGCAGTTTGACTGCTTTAAAATACGTATTTTTCAAAAAAATTACGATTTTAGAAAAAAAGAATTTTTCGAATTTTTAAAAAAATCACCTTTTTTTCATAATATCTCAAAAATGATGAAAGATACGTCAAAAAGTGTGGTGATAAAAAATGTAGGTCTTTTTCTGACAAAAAATTTGGGTTTTTTTTTATTTCTGCCACACAAAAATTGACGGAGATATAACTGTTTAAAGAGCGCGCGGTAGCGCAATCACAGCCCCTCTCAAGCCCTTTGACCCTTCACCGTTTCAAAATAAAAGGTTTTTCACTATACATGAATGAAAATGAATATTGTAATGAAAAAAGGTCTTTAGATTACCTTTAAAATGCTTTTTTAGAAGTTGTGATAGGATCAAAATTGAAGGAGTTATGGTCCAAAAACTAATCGTATTTTTTTCTACCTATTAAACTTAAAATTCACAGTAATAGAGACAGAATACAAAGTGAAAGTACACAGTAATAGAGACCCAAAACTGTTGTCTTATGTGTATATATATATATATATATATATATATATATATATATATATATATATATATATATATATATATATATATATATATACATATTATGGCACATTATGGAAACGTTGGAACGTTATTATTTCCGTTAATATTTTCGTTATATTTTGTTAATATTTCGTTATAACGTTAATATTTTCCACATTATGGAAAATATTATGGAAACGTAGGCATGAATACATACCAACGTTCATATATGTATATATAACACATTTAACACGTTCAACGCCGCCGTCAACCAGTGGTTGACATCAGTAAACAGGCGCCCATGGCCGGTGTCAACCACAGGTTGACATCAGTATACAGCGCCCATGGCCGGTGTCAACCCGTGGTTGACATGCGGTAACCTGTTTTACATTTGCTGTTATCAAGACGGCTATTGCCGTACACACATGAAATTTTGTTGTGGAGCCTCTTGCGGATGCCGAAGAGTTGGTCTGTTTTGCAATACTACTTGTGGAACGTGCAGTGGAGATAGCTGCCAGAATAGCCCCCCAATTCAGCCAGAAGAAGATATCGATTCTGACAGCGACTCCGAAATTGAATCATAAAGGATAATGTTTTTTTTTTATAAATTATATGAAAATTATGAGTATGGAATTTTTACGTATCGTCATGCTTTTATTGTAAAATATTTTAAAATGTATTACTAATTCAATCTGGTACAGTTTCAGACCACTTGTAAGTTTATGTTTTATTCAATAAATGGTGATTTTTTACTCTATAATTAAATTTTTTTAAATGTGTAATTCAATGTTTTAATTTAGGGTCGTTTTAAGGGTTGAAAAGATTGAGAATATGAGAGTCATTTTCGAGAACGTGGAATAACATTTAATTCCTTTTTATTTCATCAAAAGTAATTTTTTTAAACAATTTTTTATCAAGGGGTTGATTTGAAGGGTCGAAAGGGGGTTGACAATTCGATAATTAAAATAGAGAACATAAAATATCATTTACTGTATACTTAATCTTTTTATGTCATACCAAATGATTTTTTTGTGATTTTTTCAATTTAGGGGTTGTTCGCAAGGGTAGTAAGGTTTTCAAGGGGTTGGAAATGATTTTAATATGAAGTGATTGTGTTAGAAAATACTTTACAATTTCACCCCTTAATATTAGATACGTTTTCTAGCGATAAAATGGCTCAATGTGAATTTTTCCATTAAGGGGTTGTTTTTACCCCTTAAAAATCATAGGCGCAGTTCGGGTCATTTTCACTTTTGAAGTTAAGAGTAAGATGAGCTTAATTCCAAAATTTCATGCAAATCGGTGCACAGTAAAAAAATTCGGAGGTAAGACCCTATTTTACGCTTCAATGCCTCCACTATTATGCAACTTTATATAATGTACCGAATCAAAAAGTAAAATAAATATATCCACATCCTTAAATCTATCAATGTGTATGTACTGCTTCTAAATATTTAAAAATATATTGAAAACAAACTTCCGTTTTTAAACGGTTATATTGACAACATATCTTTCAGAATGAGTTACAACGTCCATTTGACTTGCTAATTATACAAATTATTATTATCTTGGATGTCGCAAGTACATGAAGGGGTTATCACAACGAACTACGGTCTACTGAAGCCCAATTACTTGTAAATCGGTCGGAAATGTAAATGTATTCGTAAATCTATATATAAATGCACAACTCAACCTAATTTGACCTCTGGTACTTTTATACGATCCATTTTATATGTATTGTTGTGGTATTATATATTTTAATTTTTTTGTAATAATATTGTAGTGAAGGTTGGCATGAAACAAGAACATGTAATTACTAACCGTCGACCCAAAACAATAATTAATGGGTTTAGTGTCGGCTATTTCGTAGAAAATTCTATGTAGAAGAAAAAGCCGCACCAGAGGTCACTTAATTACCAGCCTAGCACACCTTTAACCAACATGTACCCATTTTCAGTTGGAAATGTTGGAATATTATCAATATATTCTGTGGAATTATGTATACAGTCCGTCGTTACTATTATACTATTTATGAGCTATTTATGTGTTTCAAAACATTTGATTATCAAATAAGCCGTCATTTTATATTCGGTTTTATCGGAGGATGGCCGAATGAAAACGAAAATATTTTTAAACGTTGAAATCGGGCAAACAAAACAAGAAATGATGTCACATGAACAAATGGTTATATTAGTATTCAGTGGTATAATGCGGGCAAGAATCGTTATAGAGGACCGTGACCCGATTTCATGGGTGTACAGTTTCATTTATAAACATAGTACCTAGATATCTGCTTCATTTGCTCTGAATCATGCGACGTTTTCTTCGAAATTTTCACTTCTAGGTACACCCACATACGGTATGATCGCGTATACTTTTCCAGGAGATCCAGATTGAGTTCCCCGTATCAAAGTGTATTGTCCTCAGGATTGCACTGCGATTAGTAGTAAATTGCATGTATCTGAATTGGTGTCCTGCGGTATGAATCATCAAGTCATGGCTATATATAGCAGTGCACAAAACACTGCAACAACGTAGGGAAGGACACAAAGATGATGCTCATTATAGAACCTACGATTACATTCCTTTTATCCGTCCGTTACTCACATTACTGCATTCTTAAATCGCAATGCACCTATATGAGTAAATTATACAGGGTGATTAAAAAACACGTGGAAATTATCGATAGATTTTCGTTGAAACTCGTGCAGTCTTTCCTCCCACTTGCAAAAACCAGCTTCCAAATTTGTCAGAATTGCGTGAAGACGACGGCCACCTTTCGCGATTCACTTAGAATATCTAACAGTCTCATCACTTGGCAGTCCATATCAAGTGGCTTCCTTCATAGGAGCTTGATATTTCTAATGCGTTTGACATCAGCCTTTGGATGATGTTCTACTGTTGGATCTTGTCCTGTTCTGATGTTATAACTTGGAGGAAAGTTGACTCCATGCCTCGCTCCATGCACTTCTGTTTTCCACAGAGTATCAAACACATATGTAGAGTGACTTTTTCCTTTTCTAAAGCTCTCTTGTTTTTCCTGTTCTTCTCCACTAGTTACATTTTCATGATTCACTTGGAACAGTGTGTCGTAAATTTCCTTCTCATCATTTGGCAGTCCATGTCAAAAGTGGCCTCCTTCACTAACGACCGTCACACGAATTGGATTTCTCTAGTGTGCCTCACACCAGCCTTTGGATGGTGCTTTACTCTTGTATTACGAGTGGAATCCACTCGTACTAGATCTTGTCTTATTATTGCTGATGTTATAATATTTATGTTTGACACTGTACTGTGGAAAACAGAAGTACATGTAGTCATCTTTTATCTGTTATAACTTATAACTTAGATGAAAGATGAGTACATTAACTTCTGTTTTCCACAGTGTCAAGCGCATATATGTAGAATTACTAAGGAGGACTCTTTTTCTAAAACTCTCTTGTTTTTCCTATTCTTCTCAACTACCTCTTCATTATTCACTTGTTACAGTTTCAACTCTCATTCTCATCACTCGTTAGGAGTTGGTTTTCTCTACTGTGCTCGCTCTGTTCTAACTCTGGCCTGCTTCTCATCCCTTGGCTGTCCGTATCAAATGGTCTCCTTCGCATCGAGTTTTTTCCGTAAGTGGCCTCCTTCACTGGAGGCGGTTTTCTTTTAGGATGGTGCTTTACAGCTTCCGTCTGGATTAAGTAACATTTCGCTCCCGAACGCATTTCTTGG
>CAXKVY010005351.1:0-34407 GCA_964058915.1 Tetropium fuscum | reverse complement strand
ACTGTGTTGTTATATAATACCAACACATGATTATATGTCATCGATAGGGAACCTAATTAAGATTTATTGCGGCATACTTGAGATAAAAAGTACTGAGTAACTTTATATCGTTATAATATATGTTGCAAACCTCAGGTTGTTAGGTGGGCATAACTGATGCTGTCATCCTTGGTAACGTATTTTCAGAATAAATATGTTTCAATGAAATACTATTTGCAATATTCGTCTGTAGTCTAATGGGAAATTGTCTTTTTCCGACCGATATATAATGATTAACGTCATGCTCTTCTCTGAAGAACAATCTGAATTCAGAGCTTATTTCTTACGTCATTCTCGAGATTGAAGTAATTACGTTTAACTACCCAACAGAACAGTTTGAAAGTGTGAATAGGACCACATTTTTCTGCACTACCCGCGACAATGGGACCTGATGGAATAACGTGCCATTAGGCTTAAATCGAACGCAATGAAATAGAAATTTAATGGCAGTTTACTTACCTTTGCCTCTGTAATGAAACGTGGGCACGCACTTATGACAAATTATCACTATTCGCCTGGTTATTTATTGTTGTTGAAAGGTAAGGTAATTGTTTATTTAATATCACGGGAAATGCGCATTTTGTGAAATGTATCATGTTGATCAGAGCAATGGGTTATAATAATTGATTACTGTTACTTCCTTCCATGCTGAACATAGCAATCGATATAGACCTTGTTATTGCCCATATTTATTTGTCGCTTTCGGTCATAAAGCGAAAACTATTACCTATATATGGTGTGATAGTCACCAAATATGATACGGCTTTGATATAATTTTAGAAAGTAGACAAAACAAAAAATATTCAATTCTTCTTAATCTATTTTGGAGACTTTTTACGAAATTATTTTTGTCAATTTAATTTTTGAATCTAGAGTGCCGTAATTGGTCCCAAAACTCCCAAAAAATCTCCCTTCCATGCTAAACATAGCATGCGAAATAGACCTTGTTGCCCATATTTATTTGTCGCTTTCGGTCATAAAGCGAAAACTACCTTAACTATATATAGTGTAATGGTTTGATAGTCACCAAATATGATACGACTTTGATATAATTTGAGAAAGTAGACCAGACAAAAAAATATTCTATTCTTCTAAGTCTATTTTGGAGACTTTGTACGAAATTATATCAAAGCCCGCTAGATTTTTTAGAGCCAAGTTAATTTTTGCATTTTCAAGAAATTTCCGAGGCAGTAGCAGCAAAAAAACAAAATGAATTTGAGTTGTATACAAAGGAAACTTGAGTTTGTTTTGTAGTTTTTATATAGGAACAATTGTTGCAATTCCTCTTTTATTTTGTTTTGTTTTTCATAGTTTTAAAAAAATTATGGTATCCAAGAATATTTTGTTTGTGTTACTTTTTTAATTTTTTAAAAATTTAACACTTGTCTTAAGTTTGATTTCCTATTACTTATGCCCCCCCCCCCCCCCGGATATAAATTTCTGGATCCGCCCCTTCATTTCCAAATAAGGATTAATGAAAAATCAAATAACAGCAAAAACACAAACACCAGTTATTAATTATAACCCCGTAGATTTTACCTCTCAAAGTTACGTCTTTTAATTGTTTCTTTCCTAGCTAGTGTGATAAATAGTAACAAAATGACGTGTTGTGTTCGATGCAAGAAGACTAGAACAAGGAGACCGAGCTCGCGTGTTTCGGACGGCACAAAATAAGTCGAAAGTAGGCAGAAAGCACATTGCCTGGGAAAGCACGAGGGTTGACGGAGACTCCCGAAGCTAGATAAGGCGCCGCTCACAGCGCCGCTAATATTCTAGCGGATTTCGACGTCATTGGTGCCGTTCTCTCGGTACCTATTTTACGCGAACTCGCTCTCCTTGTTCTAGTCTTCTCGGTTCGATGATTTATTGAAATTTCCTTTTTTTATTACTTGCACAATAGAGATGTATCAAGGATGGGCACATCAATTGATTCCATACACAATTTATTATTTTGTGGTATCGGTTTATCATACACTCAGATCCAAAAATAAGCGACATACCTAATTTTGGTTGCAACTTTGAAACTTTGTTATTTCTGAATGAATGGACTGATTTTTGATTCCTTTTTTTGGTTGGTAGGTAATTATCTTTTAATTACCTACCTTACTTCTACTAACTACTTTATTTAAGTAATTATTAACTTTCAAAAAAAAATTAAAGAGGTGAAAATTTTTTCAAAGCTTGCTAGATGGTAGTGGAAACCCTCGTACCATGTTTTTTCTTAGTTTTTAACTCACCCTGTGTGTTAATGAAGTAATGGTATCTGGTATCGAAAATGGTTACACTCACTCTATATTAAAGGCGCTTCGATTACGAGCATTTTGTTTTTTTTTATTCATTGATTCATCTCTAAAATTGTCCAAATTACAGCTTTTTTGACGAAACCTTGCATAATTACCAAATTTCTGAACTCATCCTAAAACAATTTTCTAGTGCAATGAATACGAATTTTAAGAAAAACGTTTTTATTAAACACAAAATTATAAACTTAGTTAACTGCTTAATACCGTGTATTGTCACCCCTGACAACTCTGAGAGCTTCTAGTCTACGCGGCATAATGGAAATTATATTTCTTATTGTTTCCATTGGTATACCATCCCATTCTTCCACTAATGCAATTGAAACGTACCCTTTTCCCTAATTCATCCCACAAATGTTCTATAGGGTTCATATCGGGGCTTCTCGCAGGCCATTGTAATGTAATGATATCCGTAGCTCCTAAGAAATTTGGTATTATTGCCGCGGTATGTGGTCGGGCATTATCCTGCATTAATATAAAGTTATTGCCCACCAACTGTGCATGAGGTAAGACATACTGCTGTAAAATGTCAATGTAGATTCGGGTTAGAAAACATGAAGGGTAGGAAAACAAGAATGTCTTTTCATTTGTTGAAATCCCTCCTCACACACTCTTTTGCATCCATCTATTTTTCTTCCTTCTCCACACTCTTTATTTCTATCCGCCATGTGAAGATTGAAAAAATTTTCACCTCTTTAATTTTTTTTGAAAGACAAGATAATTCACTCCCAACCAAAAAAAAAGAAATAAAAAATCAGTCCATTCGTTCAGAAATAACAACGTTTCATAGTTGCAACCAAAATTAGGTCACTTTTTTTAGAACTGAGTGGACAAAAGTGGACAAAAAGTGAAGTGGTCAAATTTGACGTGCATACAAATTTGACCACTTCACTTTTTGTCCATTTTGACCACTTTCCCAAATATTCCCAAGACATTTTTATATTTTTTTCTACCCCAACCGGCGCGACGGCGCCGGCGGATTGAACTGTTACATTTTATTTAGGAACAGATACGTGGAACGGGTAGTTAATACCTGCTTCAAGGTTCAGTTCTAGTGTAATATCCCTAATCGCTATTCCTAATGTGGTGCAAGAAATTCAGTGAAGTGCAGAGCATATATTATAAAAACATTCTGATGTCTTTATATATTTAGCCTGTAGGTATACTTCATCATATTTTACATACCGGACTCGGATTGGGTAATTTCTCATTGTAAAACTGTTCACGTTTGCGCCTTTTACGCCCATATCGTGATAATGCCGTACAAAAGCAAGCCACCAAAAAATCTATTAGATTGTCTAGCGCTCGCTTAAATAAGACATTAACAAAGCGATAACAATCGAAAGGGCACAGAAAGAGAACCGATTACAATCGTCCCGTAATAATTCCATTTAAAGCTAGATTAATTAAATGTCATCGCGATAAGGTAACACCTTTTTCAGAAGTTTTATATTTACTCCATAGCCTAAGCTGCTGATAAATTCCTATCTAGAGCGACTGTTACATAACAAACAATAACTGGCGAATGCACGAACCTTTGTATCACATTGTTTATTTGATAGCGGCTATATTTTCACTGAGAGCTAATATCTCGGGAAAAGCATACTCGCTGCACTCGTATATAATAGCTTAGGCGACCATTGTAATGGATTATGAGAGCGTGTATTATTTATTCGTGCATGCTTGTTCTTGGTGTGCGTCTTGCGGAGGTGGACAGTTATCCTGTTTGAGCTCTACTGTCTTCTGAATGTACAGATATATCCCTTATTACTATTTCACCTATTTTTGTATAACGGATGGTAAGCTACATATAAAAATTGCGTTTTATCGTATGGTGGGGAAAAATAAAAACATCATACATAAGCATTCAAGAATACATAAAGTAACTCGAACAATACAATAATTATAAACAAGAAAAGATACAGTATTAATTAATCATTTAGTATCCCGTATGCCTACCTCGTACTGCACCACTGATTCTATCTTCGATATACTGTCAACCAAATTTCTAATAAACTGCCTCAAGAAATCTTGATGATTATGGATGATTATAAAATCTTGACTCTTTGGATCGAGCGGATGCCCGTTGAGCGATTTGTACAAAACATTCCCCTTTGGGATTGAGTTCCCTCTAATTCCTTCTGAATTCCTCTGAGTTCCCATGAGTTCCTCGGAGTTCACATGAGTTCCTTGGAGTTCCCATGAGTTCTCCAGAGTCCCATGTAGTCCCCTTGAGTTCCTCCAGAGTTCCTTGGAATTCCCTGAGTATCTTACTCACCTACAACTTTCTTTAATCGACTCTACCACCTAATTTAATTATTATTTTTTAACAACCCACAGAATATTTCTGTGTCAGTGCTAGCATCATAGATAAGTGTCTCCTCATCTTCTTCACCTGATGAGGAAATGTCTGTTAATATGTTTTCTAGGCTTAGGTTTGGATTGCTTGTTGTTGTCTTCCATTGTTTCCAGAGCATTATTGTCTTTATTGGTGTTGGTCTGAAGGTTAGGATCGTTATTCTCTTTGCATCATACCCTCTTTGGTGTTTGATTTCGAGTTGAATTTGTAATGGATCTCTGTAGTCTATCGAAACTAACCCTTTCTTTTTGGCTGATCTAGCAACCAATAAAGTGCTGATTTTCTGATGACAGCAGGCGTTCCATTATTGGTAGTAACTTTAACAAAACTGCCTTTGTCAACCAATCTATCCTCCTTTTGTTTAGAGTAATTTTTCAATTTTAAACCATCAGTATGGAATGATTTTTCGATTAAAATGGAACACACATTATGATGGGGCATCGCCGGATGGGACATTTTCATTATCTCTTATCTTTTCGTAATCACTATCATTGTCATTTTCTACAAGATTTTCTTCATCCTCCAAATTCAGAACTTCTAAGTCGATTACAGCTTCAACTTCATGCATATTCTGGGGTTCGTCAATGGGTTTCTCACATTCAGTTTGTGTTTGGTTTTTATGCTTCAGGTTTGGCTTCAGGGGAATACCAATCCAATTCCAACAGTCTTTATCGGGGGAAATTCCGATCCAACTCTGCTTTTTGCCTTGAATCGTCCAATGCCTTTAACACTGTTTTTTGTATGACTAAGTCTGAAATTGCTTTCAGCCCTGAATTGGCTTTCAGCCCTGTGATATATTTTCAATGATTTTTTTTCGCGACGATTTCCTCTGGCAAACTTAAAATTTTCCCTGCAGTCATGCGATATATTATTTATAATTTGTATCCGATCGATTCTATTCAAAAAATCTTTTATTGTAAAATTCACCACTGTGCAAAATGTTGAGGTGAGCATTGTATAGATTGATAGATTGGGGCACAAAAATTAATTTGAGATGTCTGTTTTCGATCCCTATTTCTACTCAAGTCCACTCCACTATAAGGGGATATTTCCTTTAAACGTGTGTAAAAAAAAGGTTTTCAATAATCATCTGCAAAAAACTTTAATATTCTTGTAATCATCAATCCTAGGAAACAAAAGGATCAATAATAATGAAGTGAATAAGAAGTTGGGATTGATTTTTGTTTAATGTGACCTTAAGTTATGACGTTATTTGTCAAGCTCTATATTCATAAAATGGGGGAAATTTTTATATATCTGACGTGAGGAATGATTGTACTACCTACAGGCTTTAAACGGATATTTATTGAGCGATTTTTATGAAAGCTGGGTAAGTCATGTGGCATGGGATTCTTAATACAGTAGAAAAGTTTCAGAATTGTGCGATGTTATTAATTATAAATATTTTTTAATATTTTTTTGGAACGCCACTGTGGTGTCATTTGTTATTGGATTTCTTTAAAAAATAATAGGGTTATTATTTTACTCAAAAACGGTTTTTCTGTCCAATCTTATTGTGTTTGAGAATTTGTTCTTGAGATAGCGTGTTAAATTCGATGACGAACACAATGATACCAAAATGCTCTCCGACGAAAATTGTTTTTCAGTTTTCCCGATCAAATGCACCCCATGCTATACTCTTCGACTTTCGCAACGAAGAGTATACTGGCATATATTTCATAGACTTGGCGTGCCCTTTGAGTTTCTTATTTATTATTAAATAAAGGAATTAATTAGAATCAAAGGTCAGCTCTGTTGAAGAGCTCGAGAACTAAATATCATGAGCAGAATTACCCCCTGCCGTCAATGAAGGAACATTATTACACCAGCGATTATAATGGCAGTGCAATGTGTCTTTCAAAATGATTTACTGTTATTACTCATCATTAGTATCTTACAAATATTGAGGGGCTGCATAGAACAAAATGCTGTATTTTATTCATTTTGTTAAATTCTATTATAAACTTTATATACAAGCTCAATCTCTTCTGTAATGAAATGACTATATGTCGTATAAATCTTTCACAAACAGAACAACATTAAAATACGTAAAAATGCGTCTAAAAATAGACCCCCGGACTGTTATAAAAATGCTATTATAAACATACATGATGTTGAATGATATGCAAAATTCATGAGTAGTTATGTCCAGGAGATAAACTTGTATACCAGGAACCTCAAAAAATTGACCTCTCCAACCCGTGGAGCTAATCGACGGTGTATTGTACTCGAATTATACAGACAATGCGATTAATTTATTTTGGCCGAATTTTTTCTCCTTGTTTTCCTAGAACGTACCAGATTTTTTTTTCTGGGATACATAAAAAATGTTATCTCTTGATTCAAATCCATTCTAACAGTCTTTACCTAATGGTGTATAACTCTTAAGACTGCCATGTACGGCGGGATTAAACGGCCAAGTAAGCAAAATCGCGGGGGGCGGTGACTCCCGAGGTCAGGGGGGACACTAACCGAGGCTAGCCTGGATTTTTACATGGCATTATAGTTGTTCGTAAGCAAATTAGTAAAGTCATACTTATAATTTGCCGGGCAAAAAAGTGTTACACCCAAAGCGTGTCTGCTGCTGATTGTTATGTTATTTTTTTGTTTGTCGGATGTTTTATTTTTAGCAATCGGCACTTAGGTTCAAGTGCTTAGTACTCATTTTGGACAAGTTGTTGATTAATGATAAGAGATGGATTGGATGCTCATCCTTTGATTCTTGCGAGTCAATAATTAATGATATTATTATGAGATTTTTGGTCAATTGATTTTAATCTAATTTGGTTAATTTCGACCAATAAATGCCCGAATATGCAGGCCGTCGTGCGCTCTAAATAACCCCACTTCCAGTAATTTTGATGACCAGGGCCGCCCCGTCCTATTGTGCAATGTGTGCATTGAACACAGGCGGCCAAATAAAAAGTAATCAAAATGTAACCACTGGGGTTTTGCTCAGATTGGACGATGTTAAAACAATTTTGACTAACTTAAACTATTTGATTTTAAACCCGAATTAGCTGTATGAAAACCTGCCAAAAACTGAATAATTTTCGGTAAGATTACCACTGTAGCCCTCGTTGGGCGGGACCAAGGATGATTTTTCATCCCCTTTAAGTAATACCACTTACCGGGGGTAAAATATCAATCAATCATACGAGATCTACTTTACCCCTTACATAATCTCAGGAAACTATTCCCGCCCTCTAACGATATCTGGTGGAAAAATAAGAACTAAACATTTTACATGACATGGATAAATAATAACAATAGTTTGGGTTTGCATTGTGGAGGGTGGCCCGTTATACACATATGAAGAGAAAACCCCACAGAACAACTCTTCTTAGGCTTAGATCACCCAACCCAAGGAATAACAATTTATGATTTTACTGTCGAATCTTTAAGAGTCCCTGATTTTATGAGACGTACCGCCGGGGTACCTAATTTACCCTACAGAAGGGACAATAAGATTTTAGATATTTTACTTTTTGGCAGATCGGCGTCACACATCTGTTTACGTTTTGAAATTTAGCTGTGATAAAGTACTTAAAAAGAAAACACAGTACAAGACAAATTACCCATTTAATGTGAACCTTAGAATTTTCGGCAATAAACAAACGGCAAACTTATATATACTTAATATATATATACTTTCCGAAAAATATTATAGGCCTGGACATTACCATTTTGTTACAAAAAAAACGTGGAAATCGGAAACAGGGGTCTGCCGGATTATTTGTGGTATACATAAATTACTACTGCCCTATAGAACTAATTCTGTCAAATCTTCATCTTCTTGCATCTTCTTTTAGTACGAGATTTAGTACAACTTGCCTGCTTTTAAATGTATCTGCAGTCACTGCAGTCACTCGTTCCAAGGGATTGGTAAAGAAAACTTTGAGGTGCAGTAATATAGTTATTTGACGTTCGCTAAAAATCATGTATAAACGTTTATTACTTTTTATATTTTTCCTGTACACCTACATTTCTTTTTTGTTATGACACTAGATATTAATTATGTAAGTAATAGTTATTTTATCCCGCTGGTGAGCGTGTACATACCTAAATGCCAATGGCGTTATCACCGTTTATTTACCGTGGAAATAAGGGTGTTTGAACGGTTTTATTTAGCTTGACCTCGTATATAATATTTGTTTGTTTGTTTATATGTTTATTTTAAATCTTGCACAGCTTCTTCAACTACTTGATAAGCTAGAGAATAGAAATTTGTTGGTGTATTGTATAGTGCTCCGGTGATGACAAAATTTAATATTTTTTTATTACAAAAAAATCAAAATGGCGGACTTTCCTATTTATAGACCGATTTGTCTCAAACTTGAAACTTAGCGGTGTTTAAGGTTACTCAATACAATTTTTGACTCATCTTATTAATATCAAAATGGCGGATCCAAAATGGCGGACTATCCTATTTATGAACCGATTTGTTTCAAAATTGAAACTTTGCGGTGTTTCAGGTCACTCAGTACAATTAATGTATATTATATATGTATATTTACATATATGTACATTTTGACACCAAGCAGATGTCAATCGGATGAAAAGGACATGAGATATCTCAATTTGAAAATTAGCTAAAAAATTGACTTAAACTCGAATTTCTCGGAAACTATTTAATATTTTAACTTGAAGCTTGGATGTTTTAAAGGCATACTACCTTTAAAACCTACCTTTAGTCCAAATTTCGGCTAAATCGGTTGTAAACTTCCCGAGTTAGCCGTCACGAAAGTTCCCATGCATTTATGTATACATATATATCTATTGCGAGGAGGGGGGAGGTCGGATTAACTTGAAATTTGAACTGAGAGTTCCTTAATTATTTACAATAAAATGATTCCAGTTTAGTTTCTTAATTCCCAATGCAACTGGACATAGCATTTTTTTTGCGCTTTCCCTAAAAATGTCTAAAATACCCCAAAGTGGCGAAAAAAAAAGGGGTTGCGATCAATTTAGGAGGTAGACATTTTAGACTTTAGTTTTATTCACCAGAACAAACATTTTCCATGGAGTCGCGTTAAAGCATAAAAAAAATTCGCTCAAAATGTTTCACGTACTCTACTATTGATGCTGACAGCGAAAGAGTGCTAGCCATGCGTTAGAGTGAGAGTAATAGTATATTTAGCTCTTTTTCTGCAAAAAATCTCGTGTACGGTATTATCCGCTGTACGGTATTAGCCGCCGCTCCCCTAAACAATCTGGTGAGTTGTCTATTGGACTTGCTTATAGTTTCCGATTGCAATTGCTAATAAATTTATATTTTCCAAACGTCGTGCCTTGTTTTGGTATAACGCACATTCAGACTGATATCCCCAGATAGTAGATAGTCCATTCCACGGCCCACGGCCACGGACCGATTTGTTAAAAAGAAGAGCGCAATCAATTTGCTACTCCCCAGGCGGACTTAACATAAAATTAATTAAACGTAGCGATATACTGCAATGATACTCACCCAGTTTACAAGCAATTTACATCCGATTATACCTGATGTTAAATGTCCCGTTATGCGTACAAATTTGGGGCTTTAACGTTTCTGAAGGCCGATCGTGCATCGCACCGGTAGTTAAAATTAATCTGGTTTGCATTTTATTTGCAAAAGAAACCGCGAACGTAAACATCGGCATACCGTGTCCGAAATATTAATAGTGAGTTTATGGCAACTCTGACGGACTAAATAATAATACCGTTCTCTGTCAAGTCACGCCTCAATTAAATGGTAGAGTGGTAGAGTCCGAAACTCTATTAGTTATGGAGTTAAAAATTGTAATGAAGAACATATTAGGATTGCCATAAAGTAGGTTTATAATTAACAGATCAATCCACTTACCTGACGGTTGATCCAAATTATATGAGTCTTGTCGATTCGAAGAACCACTGTGTCGTTATTATAACGTATTTATTTCGTCAGTTAAAAGGACATAAATACGTTAAAAGAACTACAAAAGAGACGTCGAAATGACGTTTATTTGACGTCATTACAATCATTTTCATTTTACGCCTCCAACAACCATTTTCTTTTTTCGAGAACGCATAGCATTCTATTTGTTAATTTTAGTCACGTGCCCCAGCGATGCGTTGTCAAATGGATATTTATAGCACATAAGACAAATAGCATATTATGTGTTTTATAGTTAAGAAATACGTAAAAAGGTAGTATTTATCATATTTTCATAAATTTCGAAAATCTGACAGCGCTGGCTGAGATAGAGGCTGATATAAATTACATTCATAAATTAAGATTTTGTAATTATAACCGTTGAAGTGCCCTTTATGTTTTAAATTTAGAAATGTCTCAAACTTAACATGACATTAATTATTGTAGACAAATAAGTATAACCAAAGGGAGGAAAATGTTCGTCGTAAATATGACGTCAAGTTGATGTCAAATTCATGACATCTTAACGATTATTAACATTAGATTAAAAAGGTACGTCTGAATGACGAGAAAAAAGTGACGTTTTAAAGACGACTTAGGAATGACGTCATATGGTCGGCTTCATATTGGTCACTTGACGTCTTAGACGTGAAATTACCTTAAGTGAACGTAATAATGACGTCACCATGCTGCTTGGGTACTTGTAGTCGCAACTTATCGCGGCGCGGCGCTAGCTCGCACTTCAAAGTAAAAATGTTTTGTTCAGCAAAATCTTGCTACCACTGGCTAGATTCATCACGTCGTATTGGCGACTAAAATTACCGTTGGGGGCGCTGATGTTTGTAAACAAATATCGGGAAAGCGAGTAAAATTTCTTCCGTGTCGTTTCGTGTTTTCGTGTGCTGTGCTTAAACTCGAGAACATTTTCTTAACTGGGACATTTTTATACGTACAAATCGTTTATCCACTTTAAGGGGTTTTTAAAACAAAGATATGTAGTTTTGTTTATCAGTAGAATAGATGTTTATACGGCGTACATGTACTGATATGAAACGTTATTCTTAGGTTATGATGGACGATTTCAATGAAGAGGTTTTTCTTTCATTGGGAAAAGTGTTTTCTTACCTGCAAGCCACTCCAGAGAGTAGATGTGTTGTAGAGGGTGAGGCATTAGTAAATGCCAAGCATATAATTTTACTTGGAATAAAAAAAGTTTTGACATGAATAAAAGACTAAGCATTTTAATACACCTACTTATTTATTTAAACAGGTATTCAATTTATGAACAATATAAAAGAAGCCTTGAATTCACGAGGGGAAAGAGCACGGCAGAGAAACCCTCCATCTCTATTCAAAAGAATCGCAATAATGCTGTTGGACATTTAGGTGAAAGTAAAATGAAAACTTACAAGGGTTCCCATACTTGTGTTTTAACCTACAATCATTCTTAAGATACAAAACTAAAGAGTTTGTTGTTAGTTAGCCGACTTTCGTCAGAAGGTGCTGAGGTACGGTGCTCATACGGGAGGCAACTAGCGTGTTCTCCCAGGCACGAGGAAAAAGTGTTAACAACAAGGCACAAACATTCATCATTTCATACAATAAGCGACAATTAAGTCACTGTTATAAGCAAAACACACAAGTACGAAAAACCTACTCGTAGCCATGAATGGAACAAATAAAAAGGTCAACAACATTACTTAGATCGAACTGAATAGGTCGAAGGTCGATGTCGAATGATGGTATACCTGTTAAAGAATTTAATTGTGAACTAAGTTCTATTGTTGACTCACTTCCTTCTTTATCAACGTTATAGTTACAAATCTCATGAAGGCGTAGAAGATTATGAACTGCAAATTTTTTGTCTTCAATAAGGTCTTTATAAGTTCATACATTTTCGAGATCATGGTTGTCCTCGTTGACAGGTAAAGATATTTCACCTTCACATAAATGTACCTCACTAATACTTGTAGTAGCCTCATCATTGAGCTTTCGTCGTCTCTTCAATCTATCTTCACGATTAGAATCGTTGGACTTTCTCTTGGTACTTGCAAGTGATCTTTTTACTGGCAAATTTTGGGAAGGTACAGCATGTCGCTTAAGCTTAGGTTGTTTTAAGTCTATATCTAAAACAAAAATAGATTGTCTTATGTTACGCGTTTCGCGGTTTTTTATTTAATCTAACCTCAATAAATATCTCTTACCTTTTGAACAGTAATCTTCTGTTTTAAAATGATTAGAGCAAACACGCATATTGTTTGTCACTGGCTTGCCCATTAATAAAACCTTCCCCCAAGCTTTCCTCTTATCAATCTCTTCCTCGATTCCCAGTGCATTTATCATTTTCACGTTAATGCCGGAATTTTTCTTCGGAAAATAGTGAAAATTGAGAGATCTATCTTTACCATTTCTTGAGTTGCAACCATAAACACAACAGTTTATATTATGAATACTTTTAAGGGACATGGTAATCACAAAAAGTTTAAACTCACAGCTCACAGAACGGTTAACTTCAAATTTTGACTCGCTTTCCTCGGTTCGAATTTATTCCGCAAGGGGGTGTACTCATTTCTGGATTCGGCAATCCCGGACTACACATCATCACTCAAATTTATATGTTTAAAGAGAACGAGCTAGGTAGGAACAAAACATTACTTTTTTGAAAAAATACATAAGCTAACATTATATTTATGAAACACTATTCGTGGAACCTAGTAATAAGTAATACCTTTCTAACAAATGAAGATGGGGTCAGCTTACAAGAGAGAGAGATCTATTGTAAAATTTTACAAACATCGCGAATTTTCCCAATTGCGAATTGGAAAAAACGGAGATATTTTCTATATGATTTATTATCGGGTATTAAAAAATAAGCATCCTTTAGATCAAGCTTTTTAAATAACGATTTGGAAATATTAATTTTAAAACTGTTCGATAATCTTCTAATTTAAAATACAGAACTTCCAAAAAATGATTAAGACTTTTTAAGTTTAAAATAAAACGTTGTGTTCCATCATGTTTTGGAACAAGAAAAAAAGAAGACGAGAAGAAGAAAATGATCTCTGCAAAAAGTATCTTTAGTTATTGCACCAATCCGTACACATTTTTGTACACCATTGTCTAAAAGAATTGTTTCTAATGACTTAAAGCTTCTATTTGGAATGGAACCCTGAACCGGAAAAGATGTAAAAGGTATCTTGTATCCAGAAACCCAATCTAGGGCAGTAAAGTCAGCAGTGACCGTCTTCCAGGTGTTCAAAAATTTACACAATTGGCCCGCATACACGAAGTGGACACGCACCTGAGTTGATTGCGTTGACGCTTGTATTATCGTTGTGTAGTGTTGTTCCAGCTCCTCTCCTCCTTTGGCTTCAGATGACCTCCGGGATGGGGCGCCTGTAGTTTAAAGCCGAGCGTGATATACCGGATGGGCCTGCATTATTGCCAATCATACCCGTAGCCAACTTTGAGGAGGAAGTTTCCGAAGGAAATGGTCTGCGCTTCTTAATACCTGTACCAACACGCTGTGCATCTTTGCATGTCTTCAACTGGGTTGGAAACTGTTGCCCAAATAAAAAATCATATGGGCAGTCCTCCAATAGTGGTTTAAGAGTGGAGTTCAAGAAAGGAATCACCAAATAGCGTCGGTGTAGTGAAAGGGCGTGAAATGAGTTCGTCAATAGTCGGACCGGATGACCTAACTGTTCCAGTTGTAATTTGTTATTCTCGGTGATTTCGGCCGATGTAGCAACGAACTGTGCATCTAGTGGAAGAGCCAATGTGCTAATCACAGCTGCTAGTTGACGTTGGACAAAAAATTATCATGTTCAAGGGCAATTGTATCCAGGCAAGATTTGATCTCCGGATTCAACTCGGGTGGTTGTAAAGCTTTGTAATTCTTTATATTTGGGCAAGCATCCATGGTGGACTTGCGAAGATCTCGGTCCAATCTATGATGTGCTAGGGCAGAGAAGACAGACGAAATACCATCCGAAATTTCTGGTCCTACTATCATCGGAGTAGATATATTGCCAATAAGCGAAAGAAGGATCTGATCTTCTACATGGTTGCTGTCAGTAACCTTTGGGTGCACGAGACTCGCGAGAGGGCGAGTCACATCGGGGTCACCATCTGATTCTGCGTCAGAATGTGCTGAGATATCAGCCTCTGAAGCACCGGAACCTAGGAAGAATTGTTAAATTAGGACCTAATAAAAGGAGTAACGAAAGAAAACTTTGTCTGGGCGGTAGCCAGAAACAGCGCCAAATCACGCGGCTAGGCGGTCCCCATTATTTTCATTATTAAAACATTCCTTTTAAAATGTGGGGCCAGCTTCACACAGGTTTCTAATACTCTACTTATCACTAGAATTTCTTCAATTAATTAAAATAATTCAGTGGCAACACTAAAATGATAGCATCAAGGAACAATCAAATGTAACTATAAATGTTTGCATGTCGGTTTGAACCTTCTCATCAACCTGATCTAAGTAAAAAAATCAAGTATTGACTTCAAAGCACAAATAATAGTAAACGCATGGATTCAGGGTTACTAAAATAATTTTATCAAGTGGGATTATAATATATTATTAAACTTCTCAACCCTGTTGTAATCTACAAAACGTTACTTTCTTTTCCGTGAAATAAAATCATTTAATAACATAAGATGATAATTGTATTAATTTATTCATGCCATTGTCGCTCATTGTGATTAATTACCAAAAATAAACAACTTGCTTTCAAGATTTAATTAATCCAAAATGATGGGACAGTTAAAATTAAATATGAAATTCCACCTTTACGTCCTTTTGGTCAACACTCATATAAGTAACACAACACAACAAAATCCTGATAATATATCAGCGGATAAATCAGCCGTAAAACTAGGTTACTAGTAAGCAAAACCTCATAAATAGCACATTTAGTGCGAGTTGCTGTGCATATTTGATATTGCCGGTAATTCGGAGTTGCAGACACTCGAAGATAAGGAGGCGTTCCAACGCCTTGAGCGTCGTCAGAGATGATTTTAAAAAAAATAGTGTACAATTGCCCCATTTCACACTCGCCTCAACCTCGACAGACCACTTGCACATTGATCTCCTGGCACGCACTTGCAAATTATCTTGTAAACCTGCAGGACGTTGATTTCCTCCGATGATAATGGTAGGGTGCAGAGTGGAGGCGAATTATTCGTTGAGAATTGGGATAATTGCACGTGTTGGATGTGGAGAAGAATGAGGTGTCTAAATAGAGTGAAATGATATCAGGTATATAATTGCATCCTTCAGTTGATGTAGACATAAAGTATATTTCATGCAGATTAGAGTTACAGAATAACAATATAATTATATATAATTATTATGTTCCGAATTTCCGTAAAAATGGCCAAATGCTGTAACAATATCTATGAGGTGAACTGAACTTTACCAACCAAGAAATCGAGGAAGATTTGTTACTAAAAAATCTCTCAATAATAAACAACCGTCAAACATATTACTACTCACCATACCACAAGTTGTAGCAGAACACTACTATAACCTAGACAATCTAGGCCGATTAAAAGTAAAAACAACAGAGTACCTAAGAAAAGACCTGCCACATTGCCACCGATGTCAGAAGCTGGGGCACTCCTCATTCTTCTGCAACAGAAAATTCAGCTGCCTCAAGTGCTCGCAGGATCGTGAAGGCGCAACCTGCACTGCAATCAGGTGTACCTGTGCACTTTGCGGGGGTGAACACCCCGCAAACTACAGAGGGTGCCCCAGTTATCTACATGCGAAACAACTACAAACAAACCGACAACAACAAACACCCCCACCCCACGGCACTACTCACGACGGAACAAATACAGAAACAAACAGAAGGCAACGTAAATAAATGGACACAATTCCGACAACGAAGATACGATACAAACACCAACGACCAACAAAACACAGACTCATCAGACAGCCCCATCAGAGACATAATTAAAATATTAAAAGAACTACACCTAACCAAAGTGTGGAACATTATTAGGAATCTAATCATCCAGCTAAGAAAGAAATCAGACACTTTCGACAAAATATAGGCATATCTTGCCGAGGCTATCACACAGATAATAGAAGAAACACCACGCCCACATATCATATAACTCAATAAATATTAAAACCTCTAAAACTTTAAAAACTTTAACACACAAATTTTAATAAAAATCCATCCATCCCTTTCAGCCACAACCCAAACAGGAAAAATAGAAACCCACCCTAACATCCCCTCAAATCCATAAAGCATCAATCCCTCTAAACTAACCATGCTTTAAGAAAAAACTAAAAAATAATACACGTATGCACAAACAACAAAACAATGAGTAATGACAAAACAGAAAATCACGAAAAGAGGCATTAATAAATAACCAAAAAGAACCCACTTACAACAAACCTAGACTTAAGGCTACTTTGTATCCAACGCTTAAAAAGCCCGCTTTTGTATAGGGTAAGTCCGGGATAGATGGCCATAAACAAATATTTTTTGCGGTAGTTTTGGATTAAATATCACAAGAAGAAAAATGTTTCAGTATATAATAAACCAAATATATGTGTATAATTAAATATTTTATGAAAATATTGCAAAATTTAAATAATGACAATTGTCCATCACTCTCAGATACTATGGGGGAGATGGCCACATCACTGCGGGATAGTTGGCCATGGTGTGAAATCGATTTCTTGTCCAAAGAAATGAGTTTTGTTTTTCAAAAATGAGATTTTTATTCAGTACATAATTGTAAAAACAAGTAGAATTCTAATTTGCTTTAAAGACCATTGGAAATATATCAAGAAATCAAACTTGCAATATTAGAATAAGATAATGAAAAAATAAACAAACATTCTTTGGTATGAAGGTATTGTAAGATAGGTGTTAAGATTCATTTTATATTTTTCAAACAATTCTTTCCCCATCTGTGACACAAATCTACATATTTTGTACACGATACGTGTAGCCAAAACTGACGTACGCAGCGAATTCAGTCATCTTTTTTTGTTGTTTTTTCATATTCTTCACCGCAGCCAACACACTCGTTCTCGCCAAAATCCTCACTTCCAGAATCGCTGCTGGGAAATTGTGGTTCTTCTCTTTCACTGCCGTCGTTACTATCAGTGCTTGATGGTGATTTATTTTTCACTGGTGGCGGTGAAATTACCGATTACTATGGCCATCTCACCCGATTATTTAATTATTTTCATAGTGTACGAATACCTGAATGCTGCCGCTACTTTGACTCTACTTTGGGATTTATTGCTAAATTTGATTCATATAGATATGCAATTTGATATTTGATTTGAAATAGTTTCAAATGTAATTGGACTCGTATGCAATTTGAATTACATGCAATTTGAATTCCAATTTAACAGTATAGTTGGGAACCATCTTACGGTTCCGCAACGGTTAGTGGCGTCCACAGGTAATTAGTGACTTTGGTATCTACCGAACTTACTAATTTTATTCCTTTTTTTATTTATTTTTTTATATAAAGCTGAACTAGCTTGGAGAAACTTTTATTACCCACCTTTATCGTTGTTGAATATACTCTGGAGGGTAATACATTCATGGACTAGATATGAAAGCTTGTTCTAGAATCTAGATAATCGGAAAATAGTGGCAGGTTTCTACTAGTGGCGAAATTTGGGATCTTTGAAGAATTTTATTTTAGATTGTGATAGTTATGTGATAACATATTACTATAAATGAATTGTAAATTGGAGGCAGGTAAAACTGACTAATAAACTCCACTTTGCCTGAAAACAACTGACTGTATACAGAAGTCTAACAAACACTTTAAATCACCATGAAGCTGATAGGTTAGTTCCACACACTGACTTAGAACAATAGATAATACAATGGGTGTAGTAACGGTGGTCCACTAATTGAGTTTGGAGCATATGTTGTCTACATATTGTGGGGTATTGAAATACCTTCCGTCAAGTTGCCACTAACTAACCAAGAAAACCCTATCTTTAACGTACGATTTAATTGAATACAGTGTAATATTCACTATAAGGCATCACATTTACCTTGAATATATCCGCAAGAGGTTTCTCACCCGCAGATTTGTCAATTATTTTTTAGCAACAAGATTTTTCCATTTTTAAGTGCAATTAAAATTGAACTCAACCAGACTTGATACGATTCTTTAATTAGCTGAAATTGCTTCTTACGACTGGTTATAATAGTATGTACGAGTCAGCAATTTTAACAGGCTAAAACTATTTCCTTGCGTGCCCTTTTTAACATTATATCATACCGTCTTCCGACTACAACTTTAATGTGTCCAGTCGTTCATTTGTATTCATTTGTCAGATAAATCATTGCTATAAACTAGGTACCTACCTAATTGATTTAACTTAAAGAATAATGTTTACGTTAAACAAACGTCTTATTTGTATATTATACTCAAATATATATTTAGTCAAATTAAGATGTTAATTTCTTCAAAAGAATGTCTAACTAATAAATTATTTAATTATATTGAACTTGATTGTTACATGATGACACTTTGTTATTTATTTTAAACTTCCTCTTGTTGGATTAAAACTAGTTATACCACGAAAAAGTTATACTCTAAAATAAAGTAGCTAGTTAGTTCAAGTTACTTAATTTAAAACTTTTTCTTCTAAGTGAGTAATTAAACTGATATGTTAAAAACGTTAGTTAGCTTTATTTAAGATACGCTCTCGTATTAGAAAAAAATATTGAATGAAACTAAAAACGTAAAGTTAGATAAAACCATTTTTCTTTTTGCATATATTTTTCTATTTTGATAAATTAGTATCTAGTTACTTAGGTCCTATATTAAAAATATTCTAGTACGTCATTTTCCTCTGTATCTTGCTCGAAATATTTAATAACGTTATTACAAGAACGACATTTACACTGGGTACAGCATTTTAGGCCTTCTTTAAAAACCACATTTCCGATTTTCACAATTTTTTTGAACAATAAATATTTAATATTGCCATAATAAATCGGGGATTATCATTGTATCATATTGGAGTCGAAACGTCGTCATTTAAATTACATACCTAAACCATCTGCATTTTTAGGTTGTAAGTGGTGTTGGTATATTGGTGCTATATCATATATATTCTAAGTTGATACATATAACAGTTGATACTTACAACAGTTAATTAAAATACTTTAAATATAATATATGTTTTCCTTAAGAAGTGCTGGTAAAAGGCGTCTTCAATTGGAGGAAGCTCCGCTGATGGCTTGTTTGTCGTTTTTACTAATTTGATCCTAACGGATCCTAACGCAAATAAATCTTCATGGCTAATTAATTTTGATATATCACCGTCATTTATATCCTTCGCAGCCTTAAAAATTTTCTGATAAGTAGCTATATATATATATATATATATATATATATATATATATATATATATATATATATATATATATATATATATATATATATATATATATTTCACTATTTAAAAATGTAAGTAAACTTTTAAAATGCCCCACTGTTGGGCGATAATTGAGATGTGAAGAATTTATGAAATTTTATATATTCCACGTTGGTTGATAATTGTAATATAATGAATTATATGATATGTGAATGATCTATACGTTGTTGTTATAGATATGTATAAAATGAGGTGTATAATCAATAGTATGACGAAAATGTCTGATCTGCTTACAGGATACTTACACTATTTCTTCCCTATTGAATCCTTCACTGTTTTATGGGCGCCAGTTCTATGAACACTAATTTCTAATTTAGTAGAAGGATCAGTTAAAACATGAGCACTCTTTAGTCCTAGAGGGGGTTAAATTAGGTGTATGTGAATTTCTTTGGAAGATTAAAATGTTTAATGTACTTTTCAAATAGTGAAATCTATGATATTATAATATTTTATTAAATTTATTGAGTTTTGTTAAATCTCAAATTGTATGATTTAAAATGCTTCCTGAAAATGTTAAAAAGAACAATAAAGAAAATTATTTGGATATGGCTGTGTTTATTGTCATACAATATGATAATAAATAAACAAAATCTGAAACCTTATTTCCACCCTACGCAAACGTTATCTCTACTACATGGGATCAACTCCTCTGTCACAATGTTTCTTCGAATTAGCAAAATTTGAAATTGTTATTACCTTCGAAATTTATGTTAATCCTTTTCATTGCCACGCACAAAACTTATCACTATTCTTGACAACACTGGTTGATACACGAACTAACAGATGCTGCTGGGCTCTGATAGTGGTGTCATCTAGCGAATGTCGCCGTACTATACTTTAGCCTCTATACTTGCTGATTATGACGAAAACACTTAATTTGCAGAGATTTCTGCTTGTAAACCTTTTCCAGTGGTGTTCTTACTTACTTAGCACAAATTGAAATATTTTACCTTGGTTTAGCTATTAATCTATAACAATTTTTTTCTTTAAATTAGGAGCGTGGCTGTTACCTCATCGCACGCCTTAGCTGGACTCTTCACTATTGTTATATGTTACTACGGATATGCCGTATGGAAAAACATTTGCATTTCCTGATTACCATCCTTCTTTCTTTTTATTATGATATAATCTGGTCTATCAGATTGATGCCTATTATTTAATTTACTTAATTTTACCTACAACTATTACACTTGATCTTCACTTTATATAATTTCGAATTCTAAACACTATAATACAATCAGATTTACTTTCTGTTGTGTAACTTCAATTTCATCTCTACATTGCATTTTGGTTCGTGACTATAAAATCTCGAACCCCTTTTTAACACTGATACTTCCGCATTAATCTTTTAATCTAGACATAGTTTATTAATGATCGATATTCTATAATTATTGGTGTGACTTGTCTATTGTAATTATGCTTGATATTACGCCCTGACCAATCAAGCACGTAGCTGGTTGGCGTTCTGCTATAGTATAGACTTGCGCTTAAACTATAGTCTATGCGAAATTTATTGATCACTGATTTAATTTGATTTTTAATTTGATGTATTTACTGAATTTGATTACTGATTTAAGTTCAGTATTATATGTATTATGTTCTGTATTATTCTGTATTATATTTTACTGTGTAAAACATACATATGAAGCATTATCCATAACGATTAATGAAGACTGGTCAAATGTTTCAATGGTAGATTTTCAATATTTTTCAATTGGCTTTCCTCTATCTGCAAAATAAATATCTAAGGTGAATATACCATATTTCGCCAGTGATTAATGGTGATTACTGCTACGATTTCAATAATTAATCCACAACAGTTTTAAACATTCCACAGGTAAATAATCACGATAATAGTAGAGGCAAATGAAATTGGGGTTTCGTCTGCGAACTGCCGTTTTCTGGTTTCAAATCTAGGTAGCGAGATCTCGAAACAGTTATAAAATATACGCTAGAAAAAAACAACATGTAAAGTTTATAGTATAATTTAAGTTTTTCATCCGCTAATTATAAATGTTTTAATTTTTTTGCTAACATAAATTAAGTTGAGAACATCGCTGTCAGTGCTCCTTGTCTCAATTAATTTTAACATGTAATTTTAAGGAGCGTGTTTTAATGTATACTGAATATTTTATTTTCTAATTACAAGTTGGAGGTTAATATTTATAAAAATTGATAGACATGTACATACTGGGTTAATTCGCTTATTCCATCTGTTATATACTTATATAAGCACTATTCTCTGTGCCACACATCACACATAAAATAGGTAACAATATAAATAATCTAGCTTCTCAAATATTAACCCCAACCTTATAGTATAATACAACACGTGCAGCACACTCCATTAAGAGCTGCTCCGCTGTGGATTTACACAGGCTAAAAGGAAACACATTTTGTCAAAGTCGTCGCAACGATACACGACATTAGAACGGATTTATTTCAAATGAAGTATCCACAATCTTGGTAGGTATTTCAGGAAAGTCCGTATCTACTTGACACTACTGCCAATCACATCCATCTGCTTCGTTCGCGCTTGCTACGAAGCAACAGGCAAATTGATCGACATCATTAAAATAATGTTTAGGTACCTATTTGAAATTTCCGCGACCAACATTTTTCAAAGTTCTTCCAGACGGTATAGTTAAACTATAACTGAACTTAAACTTAAAGTACTGTTAAACGGTTCTGTATACTAGTGACGTTAATAGTGTTAATGGATATTACGTTAATAAATATGACCTTTTGCCATGTACACGTATCTATATTATCAGTCGTCGACCCTGGGTTAGCCCTCCTGGGCTAACCTGATGCAATGAACACGTATTTTTAATATTTAGTTAGTCGCCTACCAAAGTAATTGTAGGACAAAACTGGTCCTCCTTGGCAGTATGCCACGTATACGTATGTGATTAAATAGAAAAAATAGCAGAAGCTGTAAGTAGGAATCGAACTTCCAATAAAACATCATGCGAGCAACACGCTTTACGGCTTGTACCAAACGTGTGATGAACTAAATATTTGAATTATATGAACGAAGCAAACGGCATACTAATGAAAAGCCGTAACTATTGTTTGACCGGGATAAGTAATTTTTGACTGGTCCAGTTAAAATAAATAAACATTGGGAAAAGTGTATCTTAGAGTTAAATATTTCCATTTGCCTTTACTTGTATCGAGTAAGGTGAACTGAACAGAATTTATTGTATTCGACTTCATGAAAATGTTCTGATTTCAGTAAAATTGTAATTATTGATGAAATTATTTCAAGTGTATGAAACGTTTCAAGTGAAGCACCTCAGCATCTGCCCATTTGAAGTAATGTACGGGCTCGTGGGTATTTTCAGATGGTGGGCACAAAAAATAATTCGAACGCTCCACAAAACTTTATACACATGATTAGACGACGCAAAATGTCACGATTTTATTCCACCTGTTTATTATGTTCTAACTCGTGGCGAAAAAATGCACTATAAAATTGTTCACGTACCACATATCCATTCATATTTGGCGTATAAGTTTTCATTAAAAAACTCTCTTATATATTCTCTTATGTTTTACTCTTAGATTCAAAATTAATAAGTAAATGAGGAGTATGCCTAACTTTATCTTTAGTTAAATGAGTTTATTTCTCGATCCATTTCCATTTGTATTATTCTGTATCTGTAATTTCTGTGTTCTGAGAAATAATTAATGAACACAGTAAATCGAGCAGTAAGCACAACAGTCTGTACTATACTATATAGTCCTAGTCCGAAAACGATTTTCAAACCGGTAAACTTATATAAACTCATATAATATAGAAACTTTGTTTACGCACTATAATACAATACTATCTATACTATTTTGTTTCTGCGTCACAACTCTCGATCTCGCGACGAATGAAAACCATGCTTCAGACGGTCTGACATGGCTAAGACTGGGGAACAACGAAACATGACGCCCGGTCGGCTTAAATCGGCGAATTTCTTTGCGCCGCTGATGTCGAAAGTCGCAAAATGATATTTTACCACGTACGATATGTCTATGTTAATTTGGTACCGTAAGTGAAGCACAGAAGCTGGCTATCATGTCGAAGTATTTATTCTACTGTCAATTAAGTGTGATATTTTATTATGTTTACCCATAAGTACTGAAGTCAAAAATTATCAAGAAAAATAATCATAAAATTTGTTACAAACTTATAAAAATAATGAAATCTCCGTGTCGGCTACAGCCACCAGGTATATATTAATAGATATACAACCTTTTAATATTCATATTGTATGCATAATTATTACAGAGTTATAATCATTAGCATAATGTTTCTAATTTATTAATTAATTAATATCAATCATTCAAGAACTATAATGACAAACTAATTTATATTTTCTTAAAAACTCCTATAAGCATTTACGGGCAAATGTACGTCTTATCCGAAAAGTAATGGCTTTATACAAACGTTGAAAATATATATGTATATGATGATTTTATTCTTTTTTTAAATTCAAATGTAACAATCAAATAATACAATTTATTAATATCATATATAAATAATGGAATACTCTTTGAAAAAGTAATTGAAATGGTTGCCTCGTGAAATTATTTTAGAAAATATCGAAATTGTTATATTTATGCCACAGATATAAGTTCTAAGTGCTTGTGACTTTACTATATGTAATAATGCTTCTATGTTTCTATGATGAATAAACATTAAATTTTGTAAAGAAATACAAATATTTAACTTGTCAAGTGAAGTCAAGTCAAGTGTCAAGTGAATATAAATAAAATTGTGAGTGCTTCGCATGAACAGGATTACAAAACTTTTAAAGGTAATAACATTCCAAACATTTTAGTTATAAGTATATCATTGTTATAGAGGCCTTTATTGCCCATGTAGTAAGTTTAAGTTGCGTAGGTTTGGCGTAGGCTAGTAATAAGTTATAACTTTCAAATTTTCATAAACTTCTCTTTTTGTTTCTACGTTTTGCTTGTTCTTTGGACACAATAATTTCTGATTTAAAGCCGATATAATTAAACCTAAACATATGTAGCTTCTGTGTTATTATTTTACTTTTCAATGAATACTTTTCACAGTTAATGATTGAATAGAATAAACAATTTCTATCTTCCGCATATATATACATCTATCGTTGCTTCAATTCTTGTGCAATCATACAGTTTGACGTGTCTAAGATCCTAAATTAAAATTAAAATTATCAATCTAATAGAACCTCCCCTTCTGGATGAGAGAGTCATGCTCTATAGTGAACCCTCCTCATAAAAATAATTGTTCTGAGAAGTGGCGCCCTAAGGAGGGAAGCATTAAAAGGAAGAGAGTAAGTATTCTGTTCTGTTATCAGGTTTGTCTCTGCTATGCGATCACTATTATCGTCTCAATTATCAATGCCATAAGTGATACTTTATTTTACAATTTGCCATACCATAAGTAGGCCAGTAAATATATGAAACATTGTAAAATAAATATAAACACAATAACACAATATATATATATATATATATATATATATATATATATATATATATATATATATATATATATATATATATATATATATATATATATATATATATATATATATATATATATATATATATATATAATCTCCAGAGATATCAATCAGGAACACACAGGTATTAGTGTAACTAATACATCCCGTGTTCATACCGATAGAATTGAACGCATCGACGGTACCGACACAGAAGCCGATAAGAAACAAAGAGTGACAGGACATACATTATCAATTATTCATATCTGTCGCATCTTTATGGTGCTACTAAACCGGTAAATACTTCTTGCTTCGCCTCCACAAACATGAATCTGTTTAATAAAGTGTTCACGATTAATTTTACCAAGCACTATGGTCATTGAAATCTCGAGAATTAGTGCTCCCCTTGGGCGGAGTTTTAAAAATAGTGGCTCCAATGTGACAAGCTGTTTGCTGGGATCATAAGCGTTAATTTAAGAATAGAAGTTGCTTTCCTTAGTATGTATGTAGAACGGTTATAGTACATGAAGTGTGGAGCTGATGGGTCCGAGCCTATAATTTCTTAATATCCATAGCATTCATTGATAATCATTTACTAGGTCACAAGGTCTTCATTAGGCAATAATTAATATTTTGTATTTGATAGTTCTTACCACTTGCGATTTTTGTCAGTTTTGTCAATCCAAAATCCTTTTTCTATGTGTAAGAACTATGAATATAGGTCGCATCTGTATAAAGAATGTTTCTTTTTCATTTCTAAATGTTGTTATTTTTTTTAAAGTTCGATTTCTCTCAAAGCTTCCATCCAAATCCCATTTTTTAAGAACCAGTTGGCTATAGCTTAGATGATATATCTACATAAATGATCGTCGTGTATTATTTACCTGATTTTATTAAAGAAAATGGAACAATTTACGTCATATCGCTGCAAAAGTTACACTGTTATTTTTGTAAAGCCTTGCTTTCGAGGTCTTTGCAAAAAATACACTGTTATTATTTAAATTTAAATAGTAAAAGTTACTAAAGGTATCCAGATATGATGCCCTATTCTATTTATTATTTTTAAATATTTAAGCGGTTAGGCATTATATTTAAATTAATGTCAATAAACGAACTTAATGTTTGAAACAGACTACTAAATTTTTGACGCAGGCTTTTAAACGAAATTTTGATGTCAATATTAACTGTCATGAAGTACTAATTTGTCTTGATTTTGTGCCAGTCCTTATCGTTAAAAAAATTATATGCCTATCACTTTTTAAGGCGAACACTTATAACATTAAAATAACATTGTGAAAAATGTCCAGAGTATCGTAAAAAATTACCAGTGGAATTTGAAAGTAAAGCACAGTATTTTTTAAAACATTTGAGCTTTGAAAAAATTATATAAATAAAATATTTTGAACAAAAAACAAAACCGACAAAAAAATTGCATCAAAAAGTATAAAATAGTTACTTTATTCTACTACTATTACTACTTAGAATACAATCAATTTGTTAGGCCGATCAATTTATTAGAATACAATCAATTTATTATACAATTTATTAGTCATTTTTGGAGTCGCTGCCAGCCGACGCTACTTCCTTATACTTTGTAATCCTGGCTGGCACCGACTCCAAAAATAACAATAATTTTATAATAAATTGATTGTATTCTAAGTAGTAATAGTAGTAGAATAACGTAATTATTTTTTAGTTTCTAGTGCATTTTTTAGCCAGAATTCCGCCACAAATCACCAAATTAAAAAAACAAGATCGCCACAAATCATAAAATTACCCCTAGATGCGATGTTGCCACATCGTCGGGTGCGGTGTTGCCAGATTGTGCATATTTTCCCTAGATCTAGGGAATTTTGTATATTGGGCATAATCGCTTCTCGTAACAATATGGTCAATTATGAAACTCCAAAATTATGTGTAATGGAGAAATCTTTATGTTTCGAAAAAATCCGATGGGTTTTTTACAATAACTCCAAGGGCTACAAGACCATTACATTTCAATATGCCCAAACCCTTCACGTTTAAAAGGTAATGGGTTAAAAGGCTCAGGAGGGCTAACTGCAAACTTCAGTTACATCTCCGTTAATTTGTATCCTACGTAAAAAGCAAAAATCCAAAAATTTTTTTGAGAAAAACCTACATTTTTGTACTAGATGATTTTTTACGTATATTTTTTAGTTTTACAGTTATTTGGAAAATAAGGTATTTTTTAAAGATTTTTTTTTAATTTCCCTTATAATGGGGTCAGGACGCGGAAGTATGAAAACAGATAGAAGTAACGAAAATATTGATACAACAAGGAATTTTTTAACAACGCCGGACAATATGACGAAATTAATTAAAGAAACATCTCTAAAATAACGGACATTAAACGCACAATTCTATGCAGAATAATAAGAAATGATCTAAGTAAGCGAATATTCATTGGCAATAATTATCAGCAGATGTTATAAATAAACAATTTGAAAGGTGCAGGCAGTTATTAATAAGATCTAGAACCAGGCAAGAAATTGTAAAAAACTGATCTTCAGATGGAAAAGTGTTTTCATTCAATGATTCTGATGAGATCGTGAAAAAAATTGTGCAGCCTCACCATTACTGGTGAGGCTGCACCAGACATCGAGGACCTCCACAACAACGACAAGCTACTTAGAATGAACACTATGCTCCTTTCTATTTTTAATACTATAAAATACAGTCTTCTTCTGATGACAGTTTCGTGAAACGGAGGACGTAGTGAAGTTCAACTTCCCCGTTTCAACTTCAACTGTTTTTCTCAAGACCAACTCTATGTGGTCTATTCGGAGATCAGTTCATCAAATAACTTGTCAATGTCTCAACCAGAAGGGAGTACGGCTATATAGTTTATAGAAATGTATTTCTTAAGAACAAATGGAACTTTCAACAGGGAACAAAGGTTTTTGGGTACATTCAAAGAGCTTGCCTAAAAAATTAGCTCTACAGTCTACAACGAAACTTTAGCTCTACTAGAAAGCAACGAAATAACTTACATACTCAGGTAATACATTTATTGAAATGAATTAGTTTAGTAATTTCTTGTAATAGATTTTCAGCTTTTATCTTGCTTTGTTTTAGATATTTGTATGTACGTACTTTCAAAAACTTGTATAATTATCATTTTTATTGCATTTTTTACTTTAATAATTCATCAGAGCATTTTTTTTGGTAATAATTTCTTGATACCTAGTAATATAACGAAAAATTTGTATGTAAATAAGTACTTCAACTTTCTATGGGCCTTGAAAAAATTTAAATATTTTGTCCATAGTGGTCCTTAGTGTAGTGGTGATCGCCATGTAGTAATGAAACCACCCAGTGAATAACTCAGCATCTGTTTATTTACCCATCGTGACAATGATTAGCTCTTAGCGACTAATTGATACATAACGTTAAGGCTCGGTATCTAGTGATTACCTACTAATGAATAATAATTAATGAATAATAATTTATGATTATTTGACCTGGTTATACTAGTATATATAATGTTCACTCAGGTCAGTACAAACGGATGTATGTAACCTAATTCGCATTAGTTGTTTAATAAGCCGGCCTTGGTATAGTCCCTTTGTCATCACTTATTGAATATTGTTTGCATATATGACATTGTTTACCTTAAAATAATAACATAATAAGAAATAAGACAATGAGGGCAATATGGCACTACATTAGTGATTATGCCATAGTCATAATCAGTTTTCATTACCTTAATGTCGCTTCCTGCTCCTTTGTCAATCTACAGTGTATCTAGCAGAAATTCATAAGGATTTTCATCAGTCTATATGGCACCATTTGAAACGCTTCCAATTCATTAACTATTTTTTCAGAAATCTACATTGCTTTTTAAATGTCACTGATTACCAATTAAATCAAATATTCATATTTTTTGCCATACAAGTGATCGAGAACATGGAAATTACTAAACATATCAATTATTAATGCTGAAAATTATGAATAATGCATAAATAATATTATTCATACATAATAATACGTTGTAATCACAATCAATGATTAGAGCAGTGATGTAGAGTGGTGATTCAAGGATAGCATTTTACCGACCGATTAAGTTTATATCTACACCTATAGCTTTTTAGTCCAGGCATATTAGGATTTCACCTCGGAATGAGAGAGAGTCAGCTATAAACTTTGTATAAACCTTTATTTTGGTACCCTAAAACTTGTCTCAAAACCTACCTATCGTAGGGTGTCCGCGTCTAAAGATATCCCAAGGTCAAAAGCCATTGGCCAAATTGCCAATAGAGGATTTTGATTTAGGGGGGAGGGGAAGGGGGCAAGGGGGTTGGAAACTAAAATACCAAGGAAAGCCTTGAAAAATCATATTTAACATTTTTAAATAGGTACCTAATCCAAATTCTGACAGTTCATAAAAATAGTTACTAATTAACTAAATGAAAGTGCCTTTTATTTAATAAAAAATATTGAGACTTGAAACAAAAATTCAAATTATGGGTATAGTATTTATGATTTCAGGGGGGCTCCTATGTAATTACGCCACTGGCAGTAATTACATAGCTACCTGTCCGTTACGATTTTGCAAATTACTCGAAGAAGAGGATCCTGAAATTAACCATTTATTAATTTGGTCCGACTAATGTGGAGAACAAAATAAAAACTTTTATATGCTTTGCCTTTAACAATACTTAATACTAAAGTTTTTTAAAGCACTCGATCATAAGTTTCCCGTGGTTGGACACAGCTTTCTTGATTCCGATAGAGACTTCGGACGCATCGCAGAGAATCATTAAATCCGCGAAAGAAAAAAGAGAAAAACAGATATTGCTCACAAAACAAAAAAAAACACAAAAACACATTTTTAGTTAAGTTTAAACAAAACACAATCAATAATTTTTTTCAATGTAGGAGGTTGTACTACATAAATATAATACATAAAATTAAGTTTGAGTTAAAAGCTACATGACTTTTATCCATCACGAAACTTATCACAGATTGAGTTTAAAGTTTGTGGATAAAGGTGTGGTTATGTACACAAGAATCTAGTTTCACAAAATATTGTGTTTTTTTTTAAATATTATGATAAACAAATGAAAATTATTAATTAAAATTATCTATTTTTTTAGATACTACTGATTTGAATTAAAAGCAAAATTAAAAAGTTCTAATACAAAACGACATGACGACATGACACCTTTATCTACTTATGTCTTCAATTCAGAGTGTATGTAAACTAGCATTAATTACTTGCATTATTTAAACTTGAAAGGAAAACTAGAACAATTCAATAATCGAAAAATTAGGGCAGGTATAATTAATTTAACATTTATGACTTGTGACTAAAAAGGTTCTCAGCTTGTTTATAAATTTATTATAAACAATAGCTGTAATCTTTTTATCAAAAATCTTATCTAAACTTTTTCACAGTCACACTTTCAGTCTCATAGTCACAGTTTAACAGGCACATAAAATCGTTCCTCATAGTATCTTGGTTACACCCGAGACACTTATTCTTCTACACATGAATAATGTTTTTCAACTTAAAACTATACATTAAAGCTGCACATAAGATTGCTACTGATTTATAAGTAGGATATACTTCGCTAAATATGAGGATTGCAGTTAGCAACTTAAGTCAATTAAGTCATGATTTATTCTCTATGTTTTTCAGTTACATATAATTTAAATTGTTACCTAAGGCAAAATAGAGATCATTTTTGATTTTTCAATGCTATTTTTGGTACTAGGTATTTAAAACTTATATGTCCAATAGCCTTATGCATAAATGGAGGTACAAAAACCGTATTTATTTGTCTGGTTTGATGTAAATATGTAGGTAAGTGTATTTCATGCAACTTTATTTTATGCATTGCATGGTATTTGGCAGTTACAAAATAAAGCTGCCTTATATCTAAGATCTTAGCGTCATCAAACAAAAGTTCTGTTTCTGTTTTCCCTTTTTTCCTCAACTGCAATTCCTCCTGGTGGTGGAAACTGTCTGGCCGACATAAATGTGTGGCCAAATTCGAAATAAAAAAACTCAATTTGTTTGGCAGATATTAGTTCAGAATTGACAATATGAATAAGGATTGAGATTAACCACCAGTTTTTGTTCTATGCAGAGCAGATCTCCATCCATATGAACACATTTTCTACGCCTTAAATTGCAGTAAAGACGCATAAAATGCGATAATTCAGAGTGTACGTAAACTAGCATTAATTACTTGCATTTAAACTTGAAAGGAAAACTAGAACGATTCAATAATCGAAAAATTAGGGTAGGTATAATTAATTTAACGTTTATGACCTCTGATTAAAAAGGTTCTCAGCTTTTTAGTCAGAGACACTTATTATTCTACACATGAATAATGTTTTTCAACTTAAAACTATACATTAAAGCCGCACAGAATTACACTACTGATGCTACTGCTTTATAAGTAGGATATAATTCGCTAAATATGAGAATTGCAGTTAGCAACTTAAGTCAATTAAGTCATTTATGTTTTCCAGTTACATATAATTTAAATTTTTACCTAAGGCAAAATAGAGAATTTTTGATTTTTCAAGTCTATTTTGGTACTAGGTATTTAAAACTTATATTTCAATAGCCTTATGCATAAATGGAGGTACAAAAACCGTATTTATTTGTCTGGTTTGATGTAAATATGTAGGTAAGTGTATTTCATGCAACTTTATTTTATGCATTGCATGGTATTGGCAGTTACAAAATAAAGCTGCCTTATATCTAAGATCTTAGCGTCATCAAACAAAAGTTCTGTATCTGTTTTCCCTTTTTTCCTCAACTGCAATTCCTCCTGGTGGTGGAAACTGTCTGGCCGACATAAATGTGTGGCCAAATTCGAAATAAAAAAACTCAATTTGTTTGGCAGATATTAGTTCAGAATTGACAATATGAATAAGGATTGAGATTAACCACCAGTTTTTGTTCTATGCAGAGCAGATCTCCATCCATATGAACACATTTTCTACGTCCATAAATTGCAGTAAAGACGCATACAATGCACTGATAATTCAGAGTGTACGTAAACTAGCATTAATTACTTGCATTTAAACTTGAAAGGAAAACTAGAACAATTCAATAATCCAAAAATTAGGGTAGGTATAATTAATTTAACGTTTATGACCTCTGATTAAAAAGGTTCTCAGCTTTTTAGTCAGAGACACTTATTATTCTACACATGAATAATGTTTTTCAACTTAAAACTATACATTAAAGCTGCATAGAAGATTGCTACTGATTTATCAGTATACTCTATCCAACGAGAGAATGGACTTGCTTTGCGCATCGGCGACTAAAGAGGAGAGGCTCTGTAACGAGCTACGCAGAACCGTCATTCGATGATATAAATTCGTAAATAGGTGAAATAAATGTTATTTTGAAAACATGAATACATTTTATTTATTTAACATAAATTTATTATAAATGTATGAGCGTTATGAAAGTAATATAAACCCTAAATATTCCTAAAATAGACATTTTATGATATTTTTATTTTTTTTAATATTTAGCTACAACAATAGTACATTGTTTCATATAATTATAAATTTAAATTAGTCTGTATCGCTGCTATCAGAATCACTTTGACCATTTACGTGAATTATTAGTGGTGGGATTTCATCTATTAAACTGTCAACAGTTTAACATATTTATTATTATATTTCTTTACCTGGCCTCTTTTATTCTTCTTAATTGGCGATAATGGTGGATTTATCTCGTCTCTGGCTGCTGCCATTCTTATAATAGATTTAAAACTTATTTCACAACCGTAAACAACACAACTAAAATAACCGTACTTGCGAGACTACAAATACAAACTGTGAATAGGTAGGCAGTAGTAGGTACTTTATATAATTAGGTACCAGGTAGGTATCGGACCCAGTCGCCGGCCCTGGCTACCTGCTGAGCCAATTAAGACGTTGAGGGCGTTGAACTAATGTTCTAAGGGGCGGAGATCTGACCAAAACAGACGAATTTTCGCTCGAGTGCAAGTCCATTCTCTCGTTGGATACAGTATAGGATATAATTCGCTAAATATGAGAATTGCAGTTAGCAACTTAAGTCAATTAAGTCATGAATTTATTTTCTGTTTTTCAGTTACATATAATTTAAATTTTTACCTAAGGCAAAATAGAGAATTTTTGATTTTTCAAGTCTATTTTGGTACTAGGTATTTAAAACTTATATGTCAATAGCCTTATGCATAAATGGAGGTACAAAAACCGTATTTATTTGTCTAGTTTGACGTAAATATGTAGGTAAGTGTATTTAATGCAACTTTATTTTATGTATTGCATGGTATTGGCGGTTACAAAATAAATCTGCCTTAGTTCTAAGATCTTAGCGTCATCAAAAAGTTCTGTATTTGTAGGGTCCATTATATTTTCATGTAGTGGCATTTTAACATTTTTTTTTTGCAATCCGTCCAGAGTATTTAAGTAGCACTTAGCTGCAGCACACATATTGGAGATGACTTTGTACCGCGTCATCCAGTATTTTTCGAAGAAATTTAAATTTATATAACATGAATATGAGTTTGTCGGCCACCAAATATAAATAATATACCTAATTGAATAATATCTGTTTCGTTAACGCTGAAAATTCTGCTTCCACCAGAATATTCCGATCCGAAACTAAAATAATCACAATCTCTCGACCCTGGCGTCGCGACGCGCTCGCCTCCTCAAACTTCTATTCTCCTGCTAGCCGCGACGCCATCCGCGTGAAAGTTTGGGAAATTTCAGGCTGGCTGAAGCCTCCTATCGTCCTACTGTCGTCGGCGGTCTGCCACTTGTTTCTCGTTTCATTTCAGCTTTCAGCGATCGGGCAGCGGTGGAAATATACCGTTGCGCGCCGATCCTTTTCCCTGACAGGC
>CAXKVY010005350.1:0-24950 GCA_964058915.1 Tetropium fuscum | reverse complement strand
CTACGGTTTTATTTATTTTACATGGTTTGTATATGTTGGGTAGCATTTATCATTGATAGATAGTTCGTTTAATTTCCTGTAGTCGATTACGACTGTCCATTTTTGTTTGCCCGAGGCATCCATTTTTTTGGGTACTACCCATACCGCAGATGACCAGGGTGAATTTGAGGGTTGTATTATACCTTGATTGAGCATCTTTGAAATTTGTGTTTTCACTTCTTGTTTGTGGATTTGTCGGTAACAATATGATTTAACAAAAGTGGGTCTAGCATCATTTGTATCGATGGAATGTTTTATTTCGTTAGTAAATGTTAGGTTATCACCTTCTAGGTAAAATATACCAGAAAACTTGAGACATAAGTCCGTGATTAATTCGTTTTCTTCACTGTTAAGGTGTTCTAACCGTAGTTGAGTTTAAATGGAATAATTTCTGTCTGTTAAATTGCTTTGAAGTGTTTCATCGTAATCGTTAACATGGTTGAAGTTGAGTATTGGTTCTGACTCAGCTTTGACAATTTCTAATTTTAAATCAGAAAAATCTACAATTTTAGGAATAGCATTTACGTTGATGACAGAGGTTAAAAATTTACCTTTATTATTAATTTTTACTAAAGCGTTGGAGGTCTCTTTCTTGCGCTAGCAGTATAACGTCAGTATTGTTTAAATCACATTTTAATTTAAATATTATTTCGGTACGTGGTTCAATTTGTATTTGGTTTCGATTTTTGTTGGTAATATTGTGAATTGGATTAGGCGTATTGTGTAGAGATTCGCCGTCTACTTTAAAAAGAGGTATACTTTTGAAATTCGTTACTAATTTTTTATTTTTATAGTCTACATTGCAATCATAGTGTTCCAGGAAATCGGAACCTAGTAATCTATCGATTTCTATATCTAGATTACATACGTAAACCTTATGAGGATCTTTGGTATTGAATGGGACAAATATGGATTGTGTGAAGTATTTTCTGATCGGTTATTCCTTGAATGACCACATTTTCAGGAAATCTTTGTTTGAATTTTTCAGCTGGTCTTTCCTTAAAAATGGGAAAGTCCCGCGCCACTGTCTATAAGAAATTTGAAAATATTTGTTGCATCTTTTATGTAGTATAAATTCTTCGATTTTACCGTGAGTAAAGGGTTTAAACATAATTCTGTTTGAGGAAGTTTACATTTGGGTTGTAGTCGTCTAAATTCAGAGTTTGAAGGTTGGCGTATCTTGAAAATTTGAATTATCGTAACATGGTTGTTGATCGAATTCTCTACTGTCGAAGTTAGTTGAATTATAGTCATATTCATTGGATTGATTAGCAGTATAAACAATATTAAAATTCTGAGGTTCGTTGTATTGTGGGGTTTGGCAAGCAGTATAATCAACGTCTTGGTAATAACTAAATGGTTGATTAGCACTATAATCAGAATATTGGTTTTCTTATTCATAGTTTTGTTCATAAGTTTCTAAATTTAAATGGTGATCTCTGGGTTGATTGGGGTTACGATTAAAATTCGGATTTGGTTGAATGACTGAGGGTCTTGGTTGAAATTGATTATATAGGTTTGTTAACAAATGCAGGTCTTTGATTTTGATTTGCAAAATTTTGTTGCGGAAATGGTCTTGGGGTTTGATTATCAAAATTTTGTTTATTGGAATGGTCCTTGTTGATTGCGGTGGTATATGTTGTCTTTATGGATTTTGATTATAACTTTGCTGCGAGTGATTTTGATAGTTAAAACCAGAAGATTGTTGGCGTGTACGACATTCATTGAATATATGTCCTCTGCGCTTATAATAGTTACAAGTTTTTTGGAATTGGTTAGGTGTGTTCGGTTTCTTTGGTATAATTTGATTTCGAGGTTGATTTGGCCTATCAAATTTTTTATTTTTCGAAATACGAGTTGAGGTTTTCGCTTGATGCGCAGAGAAGCTACAAGCACCGTTGAAGGGTTACTTGCTCTGATTAGCTGGCCTGATTTGTGTTCTAGCCCGGTGAGTAGGTGTTGAGTTCATTGTCTCAATTAATTGGCTTTGTGCTATTTTCTGTTCTTCCGTAAGATTTGATCTTTGGATGGCTGCGTGTATTTTGCCGCTATGCGTTTGAAGATGCGAAAATAATGTTAAAGCAGCTTCGTTATGTAGTTGCTTTATTCTCTGTAAATATGAGAGATGTTAAGTCACGTGAGTCTCTGTATCTCTGTCTCTGTAAGTGAACTGTATGCAATTGTCTTATTTCGGCCCGTGTTGTTGGGTTACGCGAATTTATTAATTGTGCTGCACGTCCACGTAACTTGTTCTTAATATGTAAGGTCAGTATAACAGTCCTTTGGTCATCAATGGCCATACGGTAGGTATGCATGGTCACAAGTGTTAAGGAAAGTGTTTAAAATGTTTTAAAACTAATCACTTGATAAATCGATGATATAGACAAATTTCCGTGGCTTATCTATGGACATTCAGATATTCTAACCTAAGATTAAATGGAATTTACCTAATAATAATATGTGCTTTTATTTAAGAGTTTTAAAAGAATTTAACTATATTTCGAGCTCAAAATTGGTAAGTAAATTTAGCATACATATTACTCATTGATATATAGTTTTACTAGGAGTCAAGTACCTACTTATTTGTTTATTCTGATCAGATATTAGTTTTAAGGTGTGTACCTTTTTATTTTTTATATCGTTTCGATGTTACTTTTTAGGCCTTGGTTCCTCGTTGGGGGTGGCGACTTTGGACTGCTTATACTATATCTCAAGATTCTCATATTTGCTGGTTAATAAAAGTTGTTACGAATCTGGAAGCCTGGTTTCCTCACCGTATATGGGATAAGCTCTCGTAGACGTTCTTGTGTGTAGATGTATCCTTGGTTTTTTTCTTTTAATTTACCAATTTTCGATAAGAAGCTGTAGAATTTCGATTTACCCCAACATTTCTTTTAAAACCAACTCGTTGCTTCTCAATAAATTGTTTTGTTCATATGTTTAATATTATTGTTATATTACACTGTTTTTTTGAATTTATATATTTCTCTATTTGTTTATGGTGTTATCTTTTTGTACTGTGAAGGTGGCCTTAAATGTGACATCAGCTGTCATTTAAAATTACTATTTGGACCTATATTTTTACAATAAATAAAGATCCTAATCTTATTTCCACTGCCTTTGTAATCTACTTTATGTTATACTTTAATTCATTTATTTTGTAATTGCTATATCAAGTTTAAATATGTTGTATGTAGTCGCAGATGCTCAATATTCGATTGAATCTTGGGTTACATGATATTTTGATCGAATTCATTCCGATGGATATCAAAATTGTTAATTTAATGATTACTTTTGTATATATGTAGGTTTTTAACTGTTATTGAATATCTTTACATATCTTGCCTTCTAAAGCAAAATAGTATATGTGAAAGAAAAACAAGTTTTGAACAAATGATGGTTAAATATTTTTTTAATGCCGTTTTTGTATTTTTTGTTCTTTTTTTATGAAATTTGGTCAGGAGATGGAACATTCCATGGTAAGTTAAACTACATATGGGACAATGTGATTAAATGTATAGGAGAGTCCAAATATGCGATATACTCTTTTGCCTCAGTAAATATCCAAAATTTCATTATTTATTTATGTGGATAACCAATATAAGGTGTTAAATATAGTTTTGCCTCTATAAATAATCGTAATTTCACATTTTGATTTAAATGAAAATGTGAAATTAAATATATGATATATTTAAATATATCATATATTTAATTTCATATGATATATGAAATTAAATATATGATATATTATAATATATGCTATAATTTTTCTGATAAAAATAATCAGGTTATACATTTAAATACATTTAAAAGAATACCTAAAATAGAAAATATTTGAATTGGGATAAAACTTAAAAATATGATTATACCTACATTTATCAGAAAGAACAATATTTAACAAAATTAATAAAAAAACAGCAGAAAAATATAAAAAACAACTACAAAATTTACACATGATTGTGTAACCTGACTACAAGTCTTCTTAGAGAAGATCATCAGAATTCGGAATTTGGGCAAATTTAGCCAAAGTATATTTCGGGCATTTTTGGCACTATATAGTTCATTTATAATTGTCGCCTTCTTGTTAATAGAAATTCCTCTGGGAGAAGACATGCCATTAGGCATACACAAATTTGTCTTTTTCTTCAGTGTATTTTTTGTGGACCTGAATAGTAAACAGGAAGGTAAACCATGGCAAAACAGTATATAAATAGTATCTCCTATTTTACCATTGTTCGAGTTCATTTGATGTTAAATGGAACTATTGGCAGACATATTCAAGATTTTATATACTATTTCACCATGGCATTGTAGTTGATAGTTCTAAATAATAATCGAATAAAGTAATTTATACTTCTTTGACTCTGTACGCTATGTTAGATATACTTTTTTGCCACGGTACACATTAGACTTCTTGTTCACTTATACTGTTTTGCCACATTAATTGTAGCAAAACTAGAAGAGATAGGCACCAAATTAAATTTGGATCCAATGGTCGTTGATATTTTATTTAAAATATTGATATGAGATTTCACTTCTGTTTGAAAAACGTTGAAATTATGGATAGCGAGATCAAACATGTTTAAAATTTAAGATAAGATAAGATAAGATGTTAGGTTAATGGATGATATGTTTTTATGTGCCAAAAGTGTCCATTTGTCGTGAGTAATGTCAATCTTTGTATCTTCGTGATAGTATACTTCTACGGTGTTATTTATTGACATTATCGTGTATTGAGAAGCTGCTGTTCCGATCAGCAGAAGAAACCTGAAAATAAATTTATTTTCGTAGGAAGGTTTCATTCTATCAAAATTTACTTTTGTTTTTATTTTCAAGATTAACTAATATTGCAGAATTTTGAAATAATTGAATTATCTCAAAGGGGCCATTAAATTTGCTTTGCTATTTGTCTACTTGATATTCATAACGATGTTCGGGGGCAAGTTTATCGAAGTGTACTTTAGCTTATTCTTTTTGCTTCTGAGTTCGAGAGCTGGCAACTTTATAATAATGAGATATTCTGTTGTTAAGATCTCGTACGTATTTCGTAATTAGGTCTTTTCCATCGTACAATGTCTCAGGGGGTGCATCCAGTAGACCTAAGTAGTGTCCGAAAATTAACTCGTACGGTGTAAATCCGTGCATTTGGTTTATGTACAAGGTACATGAATCACGGAGTAGACTGTTGTCAAATTCACGGTCATAGTCACAGTGAATCCTTTAGGGTGTACCATAGCGTATTGACTATTGATTTACCTGTTTTGTCTTTAAGAGCACAAGCTTGAGTAAATTTTGTAAGCTCATCTCGGATGGTCAGTGCAGAAATTCTATTTGGTGTTTAAAAAACGTCTATGTTTATACGTTCAAAAGGCGTCTTTGGTGTTTCGGTAATCACTAATGGGTTACTGAGATTTTTACTACACACTTTTGATTTTTGACAAATTTCGCAATTTCTAATAAATTTTTCTACGTCTTTGGTTAAGCCAGTCCAATTGTACTTTTCTTTAATGCGTCTAATGATTTCATTTATACCTCTTTGTAAATAAATTTTACATGAGTGGTGTTTATCTGGTATGATAGGAATTTCATCTTTGTCGGGTGTTTTGACGAAATTTTGGCAAATTACTAATTTTAAATCTTGTTCGGCTAAAATAAATGAAAGCATTTCTAATATTGGGACTTCTAAATTATTTTCTACATGAAAGGTTTGAGTGAGATCAATTTCACTTTTAAATTTGTATAATAGGATGAATAAACGTTCTATTATTCTGTCTGTGTCGAAAGGCAAGGGGACTATAAACTATCTTCTTTTTCTCGGAGAATTGCTAGATACTGTGTTAACTATATAAGTGGCCAAATCGGGGTTTTCTTCAAATATATCTTCTATGATTTTATAATGAAGATCTTCTAAGTTATATTTTTGGAAAAACGTTATAATATTTTTGTGATCTCGGTCTAATAATTGTTTATTTGTAAATTTTTATTCTAGAAAGAGCATCGGCGTTCTTATTGATTTTACCGGGTTTGTAGACTATCTCTTCCGATGGGTCCTTGTGAAAGTACAGCGCCAATAGCGTATGCACTTGCGTCCGTTGTTAATAAGAATGGTTCGTCAAAGTTAGGGTAAATGAATATTGGAGATGATTTTAAAGCCTATTTCAGTTTGTTAAATGAAATTAAACGTCTTTTTGTAGTCATTGGTTTTGAAATTTTTACAAAGTTTGAAATTAAGCGTCTATAATAAACAACTAGTCCTAGAAATGACCTGATTTCTTTTTGTTTTTTCGGTTCAGGGATATTTTGAATACAGTCAATTTTCGTGGGATTCGATTTTACGCCTTTCTCAGTTATAATATATCCTAAGTACGCAAGTTCCTTTCTAAGGAATTCTCAGGTTGAATCTTATGATTTGCTTTCTGAAGACGTTTGAAGACTTCATTTAACCTACAAATGTGGTCATGGATTGTTGGTAAATAAATAGTGATGTCGTCCATGTAAACGAGACAACGTGCATTTTGAATTCCCTATACAATATTATCCATCACTCTTTGAAACGTTGATGGAGCATTTTTAATCCAAATGGCATAGGTTCAAATTCAAATGTCCATTTTCGACTGTGGACGATGAAAGTCGTCTTTTGAATATCTTTATGATCAATTTCGATTTTAGTGAGAACCTGATGCTAAATCTAAAGTAGTGAAATATCGGCATCGCCCTAATTGGTCAAGTAAGTCTGAAATATACGGAATGGGATGTTTGTCGTCTATTGTAACTTCATTTTTCTACTTCGTTCAGATGTTCTAAACGAAGCTGATTTAAAATTTCTTGTGGTCTATCAAAGCTATCATTATTTGACGGCTGATTTGAAATGTTAAAGTTTAGAATTGAATTAGAGAAATTTATTAGTTCCAACTTGATATCTGAAAAGGTTATTGTTTTGGGTATTGCGTCTGCATTAATTACTGAAGTAAAAAATTCACCTTTTTCATTAATTTTTACTAAGGCATTGGGTAAGCGCACCTTTTCGTTCTCCTGTGCTAACAGTATAGTATCAGTGTTTGCTAAATCGCAGGTTAATTTAAAAATTTTCTGTGTACGAGGTTCAATTTATATTATGTTTGAATTTCTTTTTTGTGTTAATGAAAGTTATATTTTCTGTTACTGGATTAGGTCTCATCCCTGAATTTTGTTGAAAAGTCGGACGATTTTGTTGAAGGTTCTGATTTTGTTGTGGGAAAGAAAGGTATTTGGCTTTGATTGTTAGGTTTTGCATGCGTTGCGAAGTTTCATTAGAATTACTCTAAAAATGTGGTCTTGTAAAATTCTGTGATTGTGATTGCTGTCTCGTGGGGCACTCATTTATTAAATGGCCCGTACGTCTGCAATACGGAAAAAGGTTCTTTGGGTTTGCTTTCCTGATTTTATTTGCGATTTGCGTTGTATTATGAGCGACAGGTTTTGTGCAAATTTTTGATTCTGAAAGTAGGACAGTTTTAGTTCCCTACGAATTTTTTGGTAGCTACTAACATATCCATTGAATTTCCGGATCTGATTATTTGTCTTAACTTAGTTTCATGACAGGCAAGTAAAGTATTTAACGTCATGGTCACGGGACACAAAAGTAAGTGCTGATTCGTTGCGGGATGATTCCTAAAAGTAGGTACTTACATGAAGCTGCACATGGGCTTGGCTTGTAGGTACTTCTGTACAAGAGATTGGGATCCGCCACCACGGTGAGGGAATCCTCCTTGTTCTGGAAGTCTGGCTCATCTAGTTATGTTCTCCTTATTCTATAGAGTTGCACTACCAGTTTGGCACCTTGTTCCGGGATGTTTCACAGATCCTACTGACTGCGCCAATTTTGTTATATTGCTCGTTTCAAAAAAACTTTTTAACAACTTTTATTTGAGTTACATAATGGAAAAGGGATAGTTGCAACTATCCGAGAAAAATATGTTGTGAGTTTAATTTAGATGTTTACTTGTAACGAAGTGGAAATATTTTCCACTCGTTACGTAAAATTTTACTATCATTGCTATATTGTTTTAATTATTAAGCCAAGTATTCGAAATATTTTCGCATTTATAAGTTAATCTTGACCTTATGAGCCCGTTTCTTTGACGACAAGCATTGTTATTTTATTTCCAATTAAGTTCTGCTTACATCGTAAATACAAATAAATATTTTCCGGGAGTCATCGCGTTCAAAACACGAGATCCAATACCAAGAAAATTAGCCCCAGGTAGGCTCAATATCATCGAACGAAATTCATGGTCAGGGTCCCCACCGCGCCGAATAATTTATTAAAACCAGAGCTCCTACATTGAAACTATTGAAAGAGTCAGTCTGTGTCCAAGACTACCTGCAGACAGTGCAGACCGAAGTGCAGCTCGACCGAACTGAAGAATAGCCGTCTCACCCGCATATCCAGCTTCAAGAGACCATTGTCCGGCATCTCAGCCCATGTCATGAACTCTTCGAAGAGGTTAGAACAAGAAAGAAGTACTATACTCGTAGTACGGAACTCAGGAAGTACATCAGGACACAATATTCCTGTCTTTTGAGACTTTTTTGTGAACTGATTCGTCGATTTTATATCGAGTATCGAGTTATTGACATTCGTCGTGAGACCTTTTTGTCAATATTTCCGTTGGCAGTGGGCGTGGGACTTTTTTGTCAACGTCCTCGCAGACCTTGCTCGTCCATTTTCATATGTCTCATAGACGCTTCCATATACGTTGGCATTTGTCTACAAACTAGTAACACGCGCTCACTTACTTTACCTGGTACCCACTGCACGTCCACTCATTTAAAGTTGCCATTGCCGATTAAAACCTGAATTCTCGAACATTCGATCATTTTCGAAAACAGTTTCGAGATATTTGTCTAAGGTTTCCCTTCACAGATTTAAAATCTTAAAAGTATCGTTCATTTTAATTATACAGGGTTTTGCACACAGCTTATTTAAATTTACAGACTTTTTGTGACACATGCTTTTTAAATGTTGTCCAATGCACCCTCCATGCACCCTGTATAAGAAATGACAATTGTAGCTACTTAGACAGCTAGGGACATGCAAGGTTACTTGAATATAAGAAAAAATCTATTACTTTGTTTTAAATGATGCATTTTCAAAAAAACGTCCTAAATTTAATAAAACTCCGGTATAATCAAAAATTAGCGAGATATCAAAAAACAGCCACATATTTTTTTTCGAATTGGTCCATAGGCTACCCTGGTATACAAATTTTATCTCGATTTTGGTTTTCCTAAATTCTCGGTAAGAATGAAAACAATTTTAATGAAGTTTAGTTTACACCCCGTATATTCCTTTTTTTGAGCGCAATAGAAACAAGATATTCAGGCCATTTATTACCAATGACATTTCCAAAAGCGTCATGGGAATCGTGTTTTGTTACAGTTTCATACAGTGACACTTCATGTGACATTAGTTTTGCCGGAACTGAAATTCATAGAAAACACAAACCTATGCTACTATTTATATTTGTTCTATTTGAACATATTGAAAGCGTTAGGCATACATTTTTCCAGAATATGTTAAACTTTAAAATGCGTAAAATCTTGTAGTATCTATTAAAAGAACTACTATTCCTAGCTATATGCTAGAAAATATTGAATTACATATGATTTTTTTAAATAAAAATGTGAGCCAGAATCGGGTGTCCTAACTACTCGAATACTTGAATACTTCACTAGTCGAAATCATTAACCTACTACATTCCGGGAACAGACAAGCCCTAGTAGAAAAGTAAAACAAAACTCCAGACGAGATAAAAATAATTTGGTTCAGAGCATGCCACAACAGAGAAGTAATAACATCCAGAGGTGGCCCAACTCATTACCTACTAATATCAGTTCAATTTTAATGTTTAATATTGTTAAATAAAATATATTAACGTGATATGAGTCCTTATATGATTGTAAAATATTGAAATTTTTTGATATTGTGAAAATGTAAAATTTTACTAAAACCTTTCTTTGTATCATTTTATTCGAAAAGATAGAGTAGCAAAATACAACAAGAATTTTAAAGCAGATTTATAGGACAACCATTTTTTATAAAACGCTGGTTACCGCTATGCACAACATAAGAGTAACTGAAAAATATAGGCACTTGTTTAACACCATGTAAAAGCATTATTTTCTAAATTTATAGTAATGTTTGATAGATATGAAATCCAATAAAATTTCCCTTAAAACGCTAGAAATCCGGTACATCCGGTTTTTGTGTCCCGAAGCAAATTTTGATGAGTATATTATTACGTACTTTTATTTTGTAATTAATTGCATTATAATTTACATTCATTTACAAGTATACATATATATATATATATATATATATATATATATATATATATATATATATATATATATATATATATATATATATATATATATATATATATATATATATATATATATATATATATATATATATATATATATATATATATATATATATATATATATATATATATATATATATATATATATATGTATATATATATATATATATATATATATATATATATATATATATATATATATATATATATATATATATATATATATATATATATATATATATATATATATATATATATATATATATATATATATATATATATATATATATATATATATATATATATATATATATATATTATTTCAAGGAAATAATTTTTTTTATAAATTTCAATTATTTTTCAAAATGTCCTATATTTATGATTTGTAGTGAATATCCACTTCCGGATGAATATTTTATATTTATATTCTTAAAGAAGAACAATTCGCCGATACTTTTCAGCATTATACCGATAAATAAAAATCAACAGCAAGTTATCAATTCCGGTAAAAGTAATGAATCGTAAAATTATCGTTTAGGAATGTTCGATAGCGCATAGTAGCGGAACGCGTAAATAATAAAAAGGTTGCGACACTCAAGTCATTATCGGAAACTGCTTTACATAAAGATCCGTGATATCATTTCATAAAATGGAATAATGCCTTTACAGCGTTTGAAATTGAGTAAAAGGTAAATTTCCATTAAATTATACGTAAATTGCTGTTAATATACGACGACAGTTCATTATAGCGTTGCTACTAGTCGGATAGACGCAGGATCACGTCGCGTCGCTGCAATAATGAAATATTTGTTTCTTGTTTCCAACAATACCTTCAAACATATCTACGTTTTTTAATCGTTTATTTATGATAGGTATAACTACAAACATACACAAATGAGGCACAATAAGGGCAAATGTATGCATCTATTTTGTCCTTTTTTGATAACCCCAGGCAGTCATCATGCAAATAAGGTTTGCAGATGACACAGAGACGCATATCCGCAACCCTATCTTCTTTGCATGCTTTACAGCACCAACACTCTATTTTTTACTGGTCCGATACTTTTTGCTTTGTTGTATTTTTTTATCATTCGCTTAGAAGTTGGAACCATCGGCTTAGAAGTTGTGGCCGTTGACTTAGAAGTTGTGGCCGTCAGTTTAGATATTGTCGCCGTCGGCTTAGAAGTTGTGGCCATCGGCCTAGAAGTTGTGGCCAATGGCTTAGAAGTCTTGCTCCCGACTGTAGATTCATGAAAAAGGTCTGTGACGTTCTTTATGGCTACGGGGCGGAGTTTCTATCTCGAGCGCCACTGTCTGTTTTTAGTGTAGACAGACCACTTTTCCCTACAGGCAGTATCTGCAGGGGCCACGAATAGCTTCGAGTGGAGAAGGGCAGAATCCAGGTCACGTGATACACAGATAGGCCTTGTATTACCCTATCTTCAAGAAATACACAGATGCCACAGATATCTCCAGATTTATACCAGCCAGATCAAACACATATTTATATACACTATTTATACAAAGATATATATATAGGTTACTCAGTCTGCTTATAACGAGTCATGCGATACGGGTTCAGAGAAATGGCGGGTAGCGGGAGTGCCAAACGGCGGCGGTAGCAAAAGCAAGCAGGACTACTTTATCGATGATATTCATGGTGACATAAGGTATACGTGCAAATGGCGGCGGCTGTTATGGGAAAGCTAGTGGCGAAATGCCAAACTATGTGGTACTACTTTAGCGGCGGAGGAAGCAATAATGGCGAGCATGACACAGTAACTATATTGATGCGTTAAGGAAACCAGGACTTATTAACGTATTCGCGGACCAGAATAAGAATGAGTGTTGGATTGAGCGACTGTAAACTAATTCACACGACACCACTAGACTGCTAAACCGAGTTCGCTATCAGTCCTCTGTGGGCGACTGTAAACGCTGTTTTACGCGTCTCGTTTTGGAAGTACCGGCTTGAGCGACTGTAAACTAATTCACACGGTACTACTAGACTGCTAAACCGAAGTTCGCTATCAGTCCTTTGTAGGAGACTATGAACGCTGTTTTACGCGCCTTGAGCGACTGTAAACTAATTCACACGAAACTACTAGACTGCTAAACCGAAGTTCGCTATCAGTCCTCTGTAGGCGACTGTGAACGCTGTTTTATGCGTCTCGTATTGGAAGTACCAACTTGAGCGACTGTAAACTAATTCACACGACACTACTAGACTGCTAAACCGAAGTTCGCTATCAGTCCTCTGTAGGCGACTGTGAACGCTGTTTTACACGTCTCGTATTGGTCACCTCACTCTTATTAACACAGTGACTTCGAAGCCCGGATTTCCCTATCGCGTAATAGTAATGGCACTTACTATTGATGATGCGGCGGCAAGTCTCAGCTTGTAGTGGAAACAGGAGCGGAAGCGGCGGACGAACTGAATGCGGTTAGCGAAGAATGCTAACTGACTATTGCAGCGCAGTGGAGCTGCTTTTATACGATTTCGGACGGATTTTTTCGCGTTGATGCGTGATCTCCCTACCTACCGATACCGGGAGTACAGCGCATGTGGCGCTGTCCGATATTTCCCTGCCTTGAGGTGACGGCTACGCGGATTCTTGATACTGGAAAAACTATTTACGGCGGCGCCGACGTGGTACCCAGAAGGGGTTTGTTTATGACCTGGTTATAAGCAGAACTGATTGTACAATTTATCAGCAATGTTTACCTAAACAAAATTTTATGAGATATATTAATGTTACTAGCATTTACTTAATATTGTACGGGCTTTATAATTAGTAAATATTATGATTCTAGCGTAATGAGAGGGAAATTATTTCTACTTCATTACAGGTCTTTTGTGACAACTTGTGCTCTACTGTTAATTGCTGGTTTTCTGCATTTTGTGTCAGACTTTTATACCATATCTGGTGTATCAAGCATATCGGTGAAGGAAACATACTGCTCGTCAGATCTCTCAGAGGGTTCACTAGTTTCGTTTTAAGATCTGTCAGACATATCAAAAAGTTTATCCTCAGAATCATCACTGCTGCTGATTAGATGACTTCTTAGCTGTCAATTCGGTAGTATTTGATGGGCCTGGAGGCGATGTAGTGTCTTATCTCGAGCAGGTGGCTCCCCTGGATTTTCAGTGACGCTGCTTTGTGCAAATGCCTCAACCGGTCAAATATCTTAGTTAAACGGGAAGATGCCAGTTGCCGAGAACCCAGATTTAATATTAGATGGGGTCATGGACTTGTCCCAAACAATAGCAAAAATAGCCAAAACGTTGTTTTGTTCGAGAACGGTCTCTATGATTTGCCCAGTATTTAAGAACTTTATCGTCCCAATAATGCTCAAAAGAGCGAAATACTGCTTTGTCCATTGGTTTTGTCCCAAGTTCATAGGTTGTGTTGCTTGTTAAGCAATATAAGATGATGCCCAGTTCTTCAGCGACAATTGGAGTGGTCTAAGTTGCATTTAGCACCATCGAAAATTAAAAGACAAAGTCAAGGAGCTGTGTACTTTGCAAAATGATTACGCCATTGCTTAAAGGTTGTAATGGTCATACTACCCTAGGTATCATTAACATCATGCTTCCTGGTGGAGAAGAATCGCTCTATTCTTCTTTGATTCGTTTTGCTTTAAATAACATTAACGGAGGGACTGCAGAACCCATAGCATTCCCACAAGAGACTATTGTGACATTTGGCCAATGTTCATTCGATACAAGATGAACTCTTTTGGCCCCCTATTTTGCAAGAACAACTTGTTGGTGATGAAGGGCTAATCGACAACTTTTCTCATCCACGTTATATATGCACTGAGGTTTATCAATAATATCAAGGTCACTCAGAATTTTGCGCAGTTTTGTAAAATGGTCATTCACTATAAACTTGTTTAGTTTCTGGGCCCTGGCAGGAGTCATGCTCGGAGCCTTCCGCTTTCTAATTTCAGGATTTCGGTTGAAATATCCTTTAAGCCAGAAACGCCCAGTTAATTTTATATATCTTTATTAAACGGATGCCTAATGGATTTTTAAAATAAAATGAATTTCACACTAAAACAATAAGAATCAATAGTAAAATTAAATAAAATAGCCTTATAATAATACTGCTTAGAGGTCTAGTAATATCGTCACTGACGATATTGCTATACCCTGAAATTGACAGTATTGCCATCAGGAATAATAATTGGATATTTATTTGTTTCCTAAAGTAAAAAAAAACTTTTAAAATAAAAACTATCACAATCAGATACCTAAAATATGCTGTGTAATATATTAAATTGTAAAAACTACTTACCAAGTTATTTTTTAGTGAAGAACTAAAAAGTTTGTATATGGCATTTCTGGAAAACAATATTTTTTCGGCAAAATCATAATCGCACTGAAATGTGAGGTTATAATGCAATTGACATTCGAATTCGTTGTATGTTAATAATTTATTATCGAAATGATACTCGTGGCGCCATCTGCCAGAGAAGAGCAGAAGGGATCACATGGAGAAATTGTCAACATGGCGATATTGTATACACCTACCTTCTGGAATCTGGAATATGTCCGGAGTGCGGATCAGAGATCCGCTGCACTTAGGCCCCATTGGGCCCCTTGTGCTTCCTCCGTGAGGGAAATGTCTCCCTAGGTCATCGACCAGCCCAATGTTGTACAAAAGGTGATGATGTTGCCCAGGGGCATTTCCCTCAAATTGGCCATAGAAGGCCAACGTTCCCCCAATATGGATTCTCTGGTCGATGACACGGCGGGACATTCGCAAAGTACATGCTCGATCGTTTCATCTTCTTGTTCACATCCTCTGCAGATGGTGCAGTGTGTCACTTTGTCTCATGTTATAGAGGTGTTTCCTTACCCGGCAGTGTCCGGTTAGGATTCCTGTAACAAATCGCAGTTTACCCCTGGATATTGCCAGATATCTCAAGAGATTTCTGGCCAGCTGACAGCTACTTGTTTCATCCCATAACGTCTTAAATTTTATGTGGGTGTTTTCCTTTATTAATTGGAGTTTCGCTGCAACTGGTAGCGTACTTGAAGGACCAGGCCCAAGGTTACCCAGGTTGGCTGCCTTCTTGGCCAGTTTGTCAGCTTCTATATTGCCGTTGCATTGTGAGTGTCCTTTGACCCAGCACAGGCAGATGTTATTCATCTGACATGCTATCACAAGTGCGAGCAATCTCATGTGCGAGCAATCTCATGTGCGGCTATGGTTATACCAGCGAGTTCTGTTTGTACTACACTGGCATTTTTATCCATAGTCCAGCTGCAACGGAGTCGCAGATTCCTGGAATATATACCACAGCCTGCTCCATCCTTTTTCTTTGATCCGTCCGTGAAGACATAGTTTACACCTTCAACGCCGGCCTCGTCTTCACCAGTAGTATGTATGGTTGGTCTTATGATAGCAGTGTAAATCCACAGGACCACCCTGGGTTTCATTCCCCAGGTTTTCCCTACGGTCCTGCGACACTGCTCGTATGATATGTAGGCCTTATTTATTATTCTTTCGAGGTGAAGATTCCAGTTTAATTTAGCATCGAAAGTTACCCCCAAGTATTTCACCTGTGGTGCAAAATTTAGTGCTGTGTTTAGGAGAACAGGTGCTCTCATTGGCTCCAATTTTCTTTTCCTTGTAAAGAGTACCATTTCCGTCTTCCTGGGGTTGACGGATAGGGCATACTCCTCACACGATTCACACACTAGGGCACACTCCTCAATTTTCGACTATTCTTAGGGCCATCTGCATTCTCTGACAGAGAGCTCCTTCCAATTTTCTATTAAGCAGTATCGTTAAGTCATCTGCGTATGCAATTGTGTAGAATCCTTCCACGTTGAGGTGGTTTAGGAGGCTGTCAAGAACCAGATTCCATAGCAGTGGTGATAAAACACCTCCCTGCGGACAGCCTTTCGCAACCAGTCCTCTTATGACAGTGTCTCCTGCACTGATTTGTACTGCTCTTTTAGAGAGCATGTTGGATATCCAGCTGCTCACCGCACCGTTCCTATGTGATTTTAGGAAAGGTGGTCTTGTCAAACGCACCTTCTATATCTATGAAGACACCCAGGGTGGATTCCTTATGATCCAGGGATTTCGCAATCCGACTTGCTACCACATGGAGGGCAGTATCGGTGGATTTTCCTGGCGTGTATGCATGTTGGTTGGGGTGCACGGGATTGTTAGTCAATGTTACATCCCTCAGATATCGCTCACATAGCTTCTCCATTGTCTTCAGTAGAAAGTTATGCTAATAGAACGGTATGCTTTGGGGGTGGAATAGTCCATTCTCCCTGCTTTTGGTATGAACAATACTTTTACTTGTCATTGGGATATAGAGGTGTGCTATATCCCAATGACATGGAGAGAAGTAAAAGTATTGCACCTACCTTAGTTTTTCATTTAATTAAATGTCCCACTCGTAAGAATTCAATGTGATGGCATAGCCTTCCTCTGGAATAGGTAATTAACACTTAATTATGATTATTTTATAATTGTAAATGTAAATGGAATTATAATATAATTAATTATGTAATTAATTAAAAGCACATGAAAATACACTTGTCAAAATTTCATTTGGGACACAAACAAATTGTCCAGGATTTATAATGTAAAATTATCCAAAATGTATTGGTCTACCGTATTTCTAGCGTTTTAAGGGAAATTTTATTGGATTTCATGTCACCTAGTAAACATTACTATAAATTTACAAAATAATGCGGTTCCATGGTGTAAAGCAAGTGCCTATTTTTTTCAGTTACTTTTATCTTGTGCACAGGGGTAACAAGCGTTTTATAAAAATGGTTGTCTTATAAATCTGCTTTAAAATCCATGTTGAATTTTGCTACTCTATCTTTTTCAAATAAAATGATACAAAGGTTTTAGTAAAATTTTACATTTTCACAATATCAAAAAATCTCAATATTTTTCAATCTTAAGGACTCATATAACATTAAGATATTTTATTTAACAATATTAAACATTAAAAGTGAACTGCTATTAGTAGGTAATGAGTTGGGCCAACTCTGGATGTTATTACTTCTCTGTTGTGGCATGCTCTAAACCAAATTTATTTTATCTCGTTTGGAATTTTGTTTCACTCTTCTACAAGGGCTTCTTTAAGTTCCCGAAATGTAGTAGTTATGGTTACGACTAGTTATTTGAGGAGTTACGTAGAGCCGATTCTGGCCCACATTTTTATTTATAAAAAATCCCCATGTAAAATCTCCCTCCATCACTATACTCATGAAAAAATAGAAAAAATACAATGACGTAATTGAATGTTAGGAATGTTAGGAATCTCCTCCACAACTACAACCCTCCGCCGGAATCACGTACCGGGGTACGCCGAAATGGGGTACCGGGTACCTAAACATAAGAATATGAAAAATTGGAATTTAGATGAAATACTAGGAATTAAGATTTATTTTAAATGCAGACAGCCTCATGCATTTTAAATGTCTCCTCCGGTCCTCCGCTACCAGCATCCAAGGGTCGCCTGATGTAGGTATAACAAACGTGCTAAAAGTAGGTCTTTCTGGAAATTCAGGTAATTAAAGACGGCAGCAAGTCAAGACCTATAGACACATGCAAACAACATGTATTAAGGCAGAATTTATTAGGTAATTGATATCTGGAAGATAAACGATTAATAAAAATGTTATTACAGGTCTATAACACAAAATACATAAATAGTCAGTCAGTTACCAGTTCCAATCTGCCCTCTAAATATCCCACAAGTAGGTACCTCAATGCTTGTCACCTTTACATGTAATATAAATAATATATAATATAATATATTGTTGTACTTAAAATTGTTTCCCACTTTTTGGGCTCTTGGAACCACAATTATTGGTCTTCAGGTTTGCTGTAAATAAAGATTTCCATTCAATTTCCGTCAAGAATAACCAATTCCATCCGAAAATCGGCAGATATACAACCATACGGTAGGTACATAATATATCGACGCACCGTTCATCTCGCCTTCTCCTTCAGTTTTGATGATTTAGGGCATAATACAATGCCTAATTCTACGAAGCCATATCTCAGATCTACTTCGTTTTGACGCCTAAACATCATACCTTTCATGACCAATTTGGAGCGCCCTCGCTCCACAATTAAACCACCTTGCTCTGTTAGCTACACCGCCATATCGTTTCAACGAAACTAGATTCAATACTGGTCCAGTCCTTGCTTACCATATGAGACATCGTTTCCCTGTTCACCCTTGAAACCTTGATAACCCTTCAGGTCTGGTATTCGGATTTCTGATTCTCAGTGGACTTCTGTTTAGGAAGTACCTATTCTTGATTCCTGGTTCGCCATGTTTTTCGTGTAACTCCCGATTCCCCTGGTAGTCCCTTCGATGAAGATCGGAGCCCTAAAGTGTTTCGTCTCACGTCCAATCCTTCCGCGTTCTCCTGTTATACCTGCTAACCGTGGGACGAGAAAGGTTCTCGTCTTTGGTACCCAGGTGTCCAGGTCACGCTGTGTCCCTGTTGTATTGCGAGGAACCTGATGGACCCGAGAAGCCTGGGACGCCCTTCATCCCGGATGGACTAATTGGACATGCCGGTCAAATAACTGGTCTACCATCATATCCTCTATCACCTTTCTCTCCAGGAAATCCTGGTGGTCCATCAATACCATGAAACCTACAAACAATGAGAAATGCCACTATACCTTCAAGTCAAATCACCGCCACACAGGTCAGAGAAATGGCAAGAAAGCTACAGACCAAATCACCACCATACAATCAGAGAAATGCCACGAAATTTACGAGTCCTGAATACTCACAAGTTTAGTAACACTAACCTAAGTAGTTAACCTAACATAAAATACATATTTTTGATACAGTTTTTTTAAACTTAGTCATAAAAAAGCATAAATTACTTACTTTTGATACATACTTTATTGATCTTCTGTAAGCTCGCCTGGCCGTAAGATGATCATATACTGGTACAAATATCCACCCTGTTATATTTTAGCAGTATTGCCAGGCTCTTAGTTTCTGAATAATGTTCTCTTTGTAATAATTTATCTATTAAAAAAAGTGCATAGATATTTAACCATGATTTTATTAAGAATTGACTACGTAGAAGTATATTGACCCCTACTATTAATTAACAAATTACAAAGCCTTCAGTGATTGGTATTAAGCATACCTACTCGACTAGTGATTGAGAATTTTAACTTTTTTTCAGCAAACTTTTTTTTTTCGCTCTCTCGAACATCATATCTCTCGACATCTGGACCCAATATTTCCGGACTAATGATTGCGATGACTTTAATCCAATCATAGTTCCAGAGTAATGGTCTATAAGTAGACCAACGATCCCAACGCTATTGGTTGAATCAATCACGTTTATTTATGGTACATCCAGGCACAAAAAACTCTTTGGTGTTGACAAAGTCTGGCTTCATGAAATGTATCTTGTAACGTAAATAAATTCCGTTCCGTTTTATGGTTAACGTTTGAATTTCTATTTCAAATATTTGAAATAAAACCGCGCGACCTTGTAGAAATTTACAACGACTCACCATCTACTGTTGCCCCTACCTTTCCGTCCCGCGAATGCCGCGTGGTTTCAGCAACACATTTATACGCGGGATCCGCAAGAATCATGCCTTTTCCTTTGCCTGTCGACCTTACGCTCTCCAAGAGATATCTTCCGCGTTGTAGGGCAGTGATTCAAAGTTACCAGGTTATAGTCTTTAATATTTTATTATCATTAATATATATATGAGTGAGCTGGAGGCACAAAAGCCACATATATTTTTTTTCTTCTATTTTGGTATATGATTACCACTTTATTTTTTATTGAATTAAATATATATATTTAATTTAAATTTGAATCGTTCGATTTTGGACTACCTACCTGGTGATTTTGAGTCACTGCTACTGTTTTACCGAATGGTAGCAAACTCGACGGCGTAAGCCCTGGGTATTTGCTTATATTTGGCATCGGCAAGGAGCGGCATATGTTTCAATTTTTTATTCTTTTATTTAATCATATTGTGAAAATTTGCATACCACATTCCTGTGTTGATAATTTTATTCTTTTTACTTTGATAAAGTCTAATCTCAAGTTTTGGGAATTTAATGAAAAATTTAATTGCAACATTTAACTTTACAATATTTTTATTATAATTAAAACTCATATTTTTGAACTATTAATCTAGTTATTTTATTTAAAATCATTTTAGTATAAATTTCACTCTTGATATCTGGTTCAAGCGGGAATTTATACATATATTTTTTTGTTCAAATTTGTAAAACCTGATACTGGTAAATTTTTCTTCCACACCTTCATGACCGAGAAGCATCAATTCCTGTGGTGAGCAGAGACCATTATTACCGATTCCTGAAGGTTAGACTGGAAGATACCACCTCCTGCAGCCGGCACATTCCACCCATTGCGGTATACATTTTTGAATAATTAATTACCCCTAGGAATTACCAGGTCTTAAGGAATATTTCCACTTTACTTTTACCAAGGTTTACAATTCACCTTTGCTGTAAATGAAGAGTGAACATTTTTTTATTGTTTTAACCTAAAGCCCTTCAGGCTACCTAATCAAGTAGTCTTTTTAACGCCCCTCAGGCAATCCAATTGTAAATTTTAATTTTAATTTAAGATCACTGTGAACCATCAACTGGTAATATAAATATTTTTGTAATATATTGTTTTTAAAAAAGTTTTATCTTTTATTTCTCTGGGAAAAGTCTGAGTCACAAGAGGTCACAGCTGATAATTATTGGCTGATCATTTCTGCGGTCTTTTGTACTATTAAAGTACTCTTGACCTGGCGTCCAAGTATTTTTATACAAAATTTTAAGTAGAAATAGATCAAGCCGGTCATTGTCGGGCTTCGTCATTTTTCTGGTGATATATCCAAAGGTATCTAAAGGTGATATATCCAAAGGTATCTAGCAAATCCACTTATCCACGACCCCCGTATTTAACTGAGCAGCCGATAGGCAACAAAGAAAAAATTCATTACGTCACATCTCCTGGATGAGACGCCCTTTAATTAAGGTAATGTAATTAAAGAGGAGAGGTGTTACAATCTGCTAACTTGAAGTCTACTCTGGTGGTAAATTTTAGTGCAATTAAGAATTTATACAAAAATACATTTGATGAAAACGCCTCATTGAGGTACGAAAATATTACGTAGTCGAATCATTTGGCCACCGCTAAATGGCGAAAGATATTTAATAAGTATTGGCGTTAAATAAGCTCGCGACAATCTGCACACAGGTTAGAACTATTTTTCTTTTCTTGTCTTAGTGATATAATAGGTACAGAAAAGTGTGTACAATTCGGGGAAATAATGTTAACTATGAGGAAGTCGTTTTGCAATTTTATAGCTTACAATATGGCTCACGTATTTCTACCTACGAAAGCACCTACTTAAGCATTATTCTTGAGAATAACCTAACATGTTGCAATGTTTACATTTTTATAGGCTTATCACAATCGGTAACGCGGCAGTCACTTTTAAATTAAATTATTATAATTGTTTTATTCACGGTTACATCCAAGCTGGAACATCTATATTGAATATCTTTTCTTTTGTAGGTGTTGCTATCGCTGAATTCGATTACATAATCGCTAGGACCATTTTAAGAATCACATCACTATTAGCTCACAAAATAGTGTGCACTATTAAAACTATCCACTAATAAGGCACTGAGCCCATCCCACTTCTGACGTTAAGAACACTTTCAATTGTTAATAAAACACGTTATATCACTCGTCGCGAAAATAACTTTTTAAAAACTTTATTCCCAGAAATGGATAGCTGCAACTATCCTGACGAAAAATAAATGTGAGTGAGTTAAATTTGGACTTTCCTGTTTGAATACAGATACTACACTGATGCTACATAATTCTACACTTGTATTTATATGCTGGGTAAAGCTGGGTGAGCTGCAAGCAGTTTACAGTTACAGAAATGCAGGTGCAATACTGTCAACTAAGCTAAGTAAAACTGATATCTAATGCGAAAGCATTGTAACCTGACATCAGGGCAAGCTGGTATCTTTTCTAGGTTGGCAAAAGCAAAATTTGTGAATAACAAAAGTATATATTACTGCTATATACTAGGCTTGAATATTATATAACAACTCCCTCCTTATAGAAAAAGTTGGTGTCATACAGCAACTTTTGGAAGTTACAAAAAATTGGTTATAAAATAGTAAAATAAATGGTAATATGTGAGCACAAAATAAAAGTCTTTTTGTCAATTTAGTTCGATGGCTCCTTCTGATGGTCCTTCTTCGGGATGGATGGACGGTCGTCTTCGTGGGAGAATGTTTGCGAAGCTGCCGAGTGTTTTGGAGAAGATGGAGACACTTGCTAGGGCGATTGATTGCTAATCTTCTTCTTCTGGATTTGCACGTTATGTAAAGAACAACTAGTAATATTATCAATGTGATAATAAAATACGTAAACAATGAAGTGTGCTTCTTTATGAATTGTGAGTTGATCAAATTGTCTAGATTGCGGGAACATTGATCTAACTTATGCTTGGCAATTTCAAGCTTTTCTACATTCGAGTTGTTGAGTTTGAGAGACTTTAATACCGGTAATTTTTGTTTGTCTGGAATATCACTACAACAATCATAAGGTATTACGACTGGATGTGGATTTTAGTTGGCTTCTACGAAGTTTCTGGAACTTGCTTGGACTTTCGTTATTCCAATATATAAGCACTACATCCTGGTTGCAGTTTGAGGATGCTATTTTTGTAAATTAGTTCAGTAGGTAATGGAACTTCTCTTGGAACAGCTAATTATGATTTGCAATGGATCTGAAATGATAGTTAATCACATGTTTTCTTCGAATTCTTGGACGTTGTATCCTTCACTGGAAACTAGGGATGTTTGGCAATTTTTTGGCAAGGAGTGTAAATTTTTGAATAATCTGGCTTCACATACGGCATCGTTATCTATTGGTAGGCAAATAAATTGGAACATAACTTCATTCTGAAGTACAACGGTTTACACAAATTTGGATCTTCGATGGGTACATACATTAAATAATCATCTTTCGCGATATATGTTAGTGTTTTGAAACGCATACCCAGTTACCTTCGACTGCAGGTTGTCGTTCGGCCAATTCCAAATACACCGGCAGACGGGCACGGCAACTCTACATCATCTGGTTTATGCAAGCTAAGTATTTTCTGCACATGTTTTATTACGGATTTATTTATATTTATATAATAAAATATAATATAATATTTATATAATAAAATATGGCAATAAAATAAGGTATACAAAAAATGTGCATTTTATTCATTTCCTAATGCAATACATACAAGTTTACTGAGCTATGTTTATATTTTATATAAATGTATAAAGATAGTACCATACGTAATTCTGCCTGTGTGTATACGTACCTTTTTTATTACGAGACGAGTTCTGTTATTTATACCTCATTAGACTTACAGGTTCCAAATTAAAACTCTTTATAATTTTAAGTTAAGGTTAACTATTTCAATTATTGTTTATATTGTTCAATTTTGTTGTGCTGCTATAAAAATAATGGGTAAAGACAAAATTAAACGATAAGGTGACACTGAGCGTTTGAGGGATAAAAACGTAAACTAATGGAACAATAGGAAAATTAGATTACGGATATTTTTTTGAATTAATTTTTACTTAATAAGTACGATGCTATATTACAGGAGCATGTAGCTGTAGCAATTACCGTCGTTAAAAATCGGAACAGAGGTACTCAAAGTTAACTCAAAATAGAGAAATAGCATCAGAAACAATTAGAAAGTGTCAATTTAAGGCAGAGGAAACCTCTTAACTTTTCTCTCAAAGACTACTGTGAACCTGATCATCAAAACTATAAGTTTTTATATGACATCGATAATATCAAATGAAATAAGCGAAGCAGGATTTTTTTCTGTACACATAGATATCACACAAGATATTTCGGTTAAAGATCAGTGTTCAGTAATCGTCCGATATGTTTTACGGGGTGAAATTAAGGAAAGTCTCTTAGGAGTGTGGACAGTTAGCGATTCCACCATTCAGCATCTTTTTTTGTTACAATAAATTCATTCAGTAGTTTTTTTTAAAGTCTTATAAGCGATGAATATTTGACCGAATATCAACGAAGAAAAAAAATATCAAGGAGTTAATAGGTGAAACTCGTTGGTGGGCCAATTTCGGCTATTAATCGGGTCCTCGGGACATTTTTGAATCCTAATAAAGATTCTCTTTTTGTGGATGTTATTCTATATATCTCTTTCAAATTGAAAAACACTGAAATGTTCCTTACAGATGTAAGAGTAAAAGCTTTGAAGTAATAATGTTTCCCCAAATTGATTTAAGAATATTCAGTATAACCAGTCCATTATCAAAATATTAATAAACCAGTGGACTCGATCTTCTAAAAGCTCAACAGCTTGTAAAATCTACATCACTGTAGCTTAAACGTATTCACGTATTCAAAGAGATGTTGATGGGATAAAATTGGCATCAGATTCTTTTATAAACTGGACAAGAGAAAAACTTGAT